>CM037833.1:16475619-16648045 GCA_021234535.1 Stichopus chloronotus
ACACCAGCGTCGGGTTGTTAAATACATTGTTAGCTTATGAACGACTGCGCATACAGAAGGGCGTACATGTATCACCAATTCAGTGCGTGAAAAAAGGTCAACAAGGGCAACTTGTGCTGTGCATGTGGGTAATGGTTCTCTCCGTGGCACTGTTTTGCGTTGAAAGTCTCCAATCTATTTTTTTTTTTTTATTAATCTCCCGATTTTGGGGCTCTAGAAGATGTGAATCTCCCTATTGTTTGGTGACACAGGCTGGCTGGTCTAATAGTTGGGACTAAATTACTTGTGATTTGGAGTTCTCTGTCCTTAAGAATGTTAATAAGGTGGTTGTATGGAGAGTCTTCAAGATGGCGATGGATTGCAGCCCTTACGTTAGTCTTCTAGCAATTTTATTGCATAAGGAATTGTTTTTGGACATTTCCGTAGAATCGACAAAGAAGAAAAGCTAATTCCGTTAGACCATCAAAATTTTTAAGGTTTTCAAAATATACAGAATAAAATTGCGACACAATTCTTAACTTGAGAGAGATAAGATAATCGTTCGTCAGAAGAATTACTACTGACAGTATCACTGTGTTGTTGTTACGAACATTTAAATGGGAATTGTTATTATTATTTCTTTTTCTTTCTCAACTATTATGTTGGTATATGTTTTAACTCTGATCTCGAAATCCTACCTGTACTCTGGAAGATCGAGTATCCTTCTGAGGATGAGGGCAGTGCCTAGTAGTGCTGTCTTCGTGAGTTGTTGCACTTTGTGTTTACCATGGATGTGTTGTAGGTGTCTCTCTAGGTTGTTGGTGTTTTCCCTCTTACTATGGGGATTACCCTTGCTTTGATGTTCCACAGTCTCTGTATTTCTAGTTTCAAATCTTGGTACTTATCCACTTTGCGTTTTCCTTCTTCACTATGTTTGTGTCGTTCGGTATTGCCACATCAAATATCAATCCTTCCTTGATTGTTTGTCTATGACTACCAGGTCTTGTCTACCAGGCGCTATTACTCTGTCAGTCCTGATTTCGAAGTCCCAGAGGATATTAGTTTTGTCGTTTTCTTCCGTAGGGTTGGGTTTGTGTAGCCATGTGTATGTTGTTGTTGGGATTCCGTAGTACCGACATACTTTGTGGTGTATTGCGCCTGCTACCTTGTTGTCCCTGGTCTTAAAGAGGCTTCCGGCCACCTTGGGGGCATGCTGTGATGATATGAGCGACTGCCATCCTTTTCCTTGGACCGTACACTTGGGGTCATTTATTTTGTGTAGTACCTGGACTTCTTTCTCTTTGTTTTGCATGCTCTGTAGTATGCCAAGGTACTTTTATCCCTCACTAATGTTGTCGGTAGGCATGTAATGGGTCTGTAGTTGCGGGTTGGGTACCTTGTAGGGGGTTTTCTCATGCGATGATGGAAGTGATGGATCTAACCATTTCTAAGGTATCACGGTACTTGGCAAATGACGAATGGCAAATGGTCCTTTACTACCGCCTTTCTTAATCACAATTCCTAAGTGACTATTGTAAAGTGAGTATTTAGTGAGGTATACGATACATCACACACAATTTACGTATTTGTTAAAGCTAATTTCAGTTCCATATACAATAGTAAGCACTATTGGTATTCAAATTCAGGTTTGATGGAACCCTCAAAAACCAATGACACCTGCCACTTATTATTCGTGTTATTATTAATTGCAAATGTTCGTTAAACCCCCATCGGCACCAAATCTGGACAATTATGAATTTTGAAACTGTAGAAATGCTTCCTATTAATCTTTTCATCTTTTCATCCGGAATCATTCTTCACATGAAACGTAAACGGTTTGACCCTCGTTTTTTATCCTTTAATTTAGAGCTTAATATCTTAAAAACCTCTTAACTTCATGTTTTTGAATATTACGAATGTTCAGAAACTCTTGTATCATTCAAGTATTGAAACTAACTAATGTATGTTTTAATTGCACAAGTGTTTTTTTTTTTTCTTCATATCTTTGCTACTTACAATTACATTTGCTCATAGTTGTCCACTCGTCAATTATCCTGACAGAAACAGAATAATCACGGTACTTTGTCCGCCTGAGATCGTCTGTAGTTGTGTTCGTTTACCCTAACATGTAACTAAATGCCTCTCCTTTGAAGTGATATCTATTTACAAAGTATGCTACCGATTGGGTAATTACTGAACGTATGCAAAGTATAACCGTACTTGTTTCAACAAAGCACTTATCTTAAAACAGTGCCTGGGATCACCGTTCTCTTGATATAGTACCTAACAGTCGCTGGAATTGTTTATTTTATTTTCCTGCTAGTAATCAGAATACAAGGATACGAAAGCAAACACCATGTATGCAAATCACATAAGGCTGTGATAAATGGGCATAGGTTAATATCTGATGTTTTAATATCTGATTGTTTTATTTGATCCTAGGAGGGTGTTGACCTCACTGGGAGTACAAGTCATTACTTCTCATAAAGCATTTTAAGATTTTTTTATTGCGCTATGTTCAATAGGACGTCATTGAAAATCTAACTGGAGAACACTTGAGTTATTACTTTATAACCACCTTGGGTGTAATAAGTAGATAATGTCGTCACGTTTATCATATAAGTCAACGGCTCAAAGGTTCTTAAAACTGATGACACTTTCGTGCATCCGTTTGACAACCTTCTAGACTTTCTACTTTGCAACGTCCTTACCGAGACTGATGATTGAATTAGGCCATTAATTTATAATAATAATTTTTGAATAAGGTCAAAAATTTTGAAAGTCACTAGAGACATCTCCGATTATCAGAATACAAACAGTGTCCATGTTAACTGCAATTTGTATGATCAGACTTCCTTCAATAACACGATTAATTAAAGTAATTATGATATTTCACGATTTCATCTTTACGTAACAAATATTTTCCAAGCATTTTACTACATTTGTGGTATAATGAATGTAAGCTTCCTGGTCTTGAAGTAAAGCTCCCTATATATATATTACAGAATGTTACTTCCATCAAGCTGTTTTGCAGAACATCTACAGTTTGGTGTTTTCTTTGGTTAATCGCTACAATCATTCCCCTTTACGACAGTCGACGAAAATCATCCGAAAAACTACAATCGTCCAATCAGTATGCTTCAATGACCATAAAGGCGCTAGGCTCAACTTGGTAACCACAAATATCATAGCGGTATCACTGATTTACCTCTAACAGAAGGCAGAGTTTAGTGACAGGAAGCTCAATTTCACAAGAAGCAGTTTTAACCTTAACTCTCCTAAATTCTCCTTTGTAATCCGGAAACAACAAAATAATGCGTCCCAAAACTTTCTTGGTGCGTTATATATTACCATGGAAACGATGTCCTAATATTATAATTTCTTTCGTTTTCAGCCCTTTGTGAAAGTGTTGGAGTTGAGGTCGATCTTTCACACGAACACATCTCTTTTAAAATAGGCCAGCTACAAACTTTGCCTGTCCCCAACAATACTTGACATTTCTCAAACAAAGATTTTTTTTTTTTCATTTTCTGAATTCTTTGATGGCATTGTTTCTAGGAGGTTTTTCATGATCAAGACTTCCATCTGAATAATATCCTTAAACATAGAAGGTTTTCATGTGGGATTCTAGCAAATTTGTTGTCGATGTGTAACATTACAAAGATTCTAGTCATTGAGCACCACCCATCTCAGTAGTATAGACCAAAGGCCGCTATTACTAATGAATTTGTGCATGATTACCTTTGAGTTCTGTTTAAGGAATTGGTGTGTATCACAGGCGGATTCTTTGGAGCGCAATTAAAGAGGGACTGGAGCTACAGAAACGCCACGTTGTGTATCATATTACATGGAATTTGACTCCCAACCCTTCACAAAAGAAGATATCTAAACGAATGATAGGTTGAACGACGTTTACTTTCAGTGAGTAGTATTAGAACCCCTAAGCAAGTTTGTTTTCACGAATATAGATAATTTAATTTGTTTTTCTTACATATGATTAAACGACTCGAAAGAAAAAAAAAAAACTATTTTTTTCTCAGGTCATCATTCGTCCTAAACAGATTTGTCAGTATGGGAACCAAACTTTTTGTTACTTTATGTTTCTAAGTCGGGGCAAGGATTTAGTGATTGTGGGTGCACATACTGCCATACGTCTGTGATAAGACTTTAGAGTGCTTGTCCAGGATTCTCAACAGGGATCTAGCTTGAGGATAACGCCATTTTGCTGGCTCCACGAAGGAAGAGCTAGTTAAGAGGGGTGCAATCATCAGCTGTAGCCTGATGCAAAGGAAAATGTTTGATTTACAAACCCACCAGATTATCGGAAACGGCACTCCCTTTTGAAGTTGTATATGCACAGTCTGGTAATAGGGATCTCATGTCTGCAATTTTACAATCAGAGAGAAAACATTATTCTATGAAAAAATGGTAATAAGTTCCAGAATATTTATTTTCAGAATATTTTCAGCCCAGAACTAACAGCTACATTCAAAGAACCCTCTGTAGTGGCTTTTCTTTGTCCCTTGTCTCTACGAGTCCTCTTCGTGCAGACCCACATAACGACGTGCAAGACACACACGGAGCTCAACGCGGTCTGTTTGCTTGTAATTGCAAACACTTTACAGGAACGCTACAAAGACGGACAAATTTTTCAAGCAATTAAAACAGGACAAACATCGCCCATACGATCACGGATTAACTGTAAATCTAAATTGATAATTAAACCAATTTCCTGTACAGGTTATAATAAACAATTCATCAGTAAAGCACAGACATATAGTCGATACACAGGATTAAGCAAATATGAGATCAGAAATAGTCAATCAAAGTTAAATGGATCGAATGAAAAACAACTACCTAGCTTGTGCCGTACATTCCAGTAGTCAACGTTTCACTTATTGGAAGGAAACTGAACTCATCAAAGAAATATCACACACGACGACAACTTTACACAGGGAATCATTCTGGAGTAAAAAAAAAGGCTAATGTATCGACAAGGATAAATAACTTCATCAGCACTATTACCACACACACCAGTTACGTATAACATCGAAGGAAATCAACACATCAATCAACTTCTCATAATTTGTCTCTGTTCTGACTTTTTAACTTTTTTCCCTCTTTTCTGTATTCTGCTAAATAAACAGCACTTCAAATTACAGTGATTTGCAAAGCATAGGTATTCTCTGTTAGGCAGCTTACGTAAATGCACATCCCTTGTAAAGTATTGTGCAATTTTTCCTCATCCATTGCATTTCCTTTTTTTTTCTCTTATGCATAGTATACTGGAGACCGTTGATGTACAGGAAGAAAGCTTTATCAACGATATTGCAATTCTTGTCTCCATTCGGTACAAAAAAAAAAAAAAAATCCATATCAACCTTTTGCTGCCTGCATCATAGTACGTTCAATGTTCCTTTGTGGTTCGGATTTCCTTCGAGGGTACTTTTCCCACACGCAAGAGAGTCACCATAACTAAACACTGGATGATCATTGTGAAGCAATGTAAACCTGTGTAAAAGAAGATATTTTGCTATTATTAGGAACACAGTAATGGTGTTTAATAAAAATTAATTTTTTGCTAGTATTATGCGAAATCGTTTTCGTAAATTGCTACAATAATGATAAATAGTATATATATTTGTATAAATATAAGGTATGTACTGGTCATTAAAACGTTTACAAAACATTAGAAAACCTGCTGTTCATAATTATTGAATACATGAACAATGAACAGAATGAAATCTCCTACGATTTGGATTTTTAACTTAGGGTAGGTGTCCCACCGGTATGGCAATTAGCAGTTTCCAGTGGGACCTAAACTTACCACAAGTCCAATCGAAAATGATAAGCCCTTATGTTTACATACAGTCCTATACTGCACCATTTCAATTTTTTGGATCCACAATTTTCGGCACATCGGGAAGGGGGAAAGCCCACCCCCGAAAAAATCTCTAACCATCTAACGTTTGGAAATCATGATAGTCGGCTCCAAGCGTAATTACTTAAATGATGACGGGAGACGCGATACATTATTCTACAACCTAAGCTATCCGTTATTGAGATCCTGCACTGTGATTCGTTAGAAGGTGACCCGTAATTCCTCAATAAACGGTCAGTCATTCTCATTAATTTGCAAAATACATTACAGTTGGAGATACGTGAGACTGTGTGTTGGTGCTGGGCAACAAACAATATACATGTACCTACAGTGCATATAGGACTAAGCCTAAGAAAAAATAAATAAAAAGTACTATTAAACAAGGAAAATATTCCACACACTAAGGGATGGACTAATTGCTGAAGCTGGTGATTCACATAAATGTGATCAACATGTTACTGGCTATTTGTAAGTTGTAAGGCCAAAAACTAGAAATTTGAATTGGTATGGCAAATTCGACGTATCCACGATCGGCCAGAGACAGGCTTCAAATAAAAACAAAAGTTGGGTAAATTGCTGTAATGATACTTGCCGATAATTCTTAGTATAGTCCAGGAAACAGCTATAATCAACCTACTATCCACCTCAGGTAGAGATGTAAAACATTGAAGAGGACATTGATAACTTCCAAAAGCAATCCAGTGATAAATTATGTGAACGAAATCATTTTTGTTACCCCACGTCCAATGTTTTGTGGGGAAAAAAATGCCCGGTTATGATTTTGTGGCGATTTTGAAAGTCCTAAACTGCTCAGGATATTGCCATATGCGTCGTTGTTATGATTGTTGTGTGACTTAAGGTCAAATTTGTTTGTACCGTATTAATTAGCACCTGACCTACTTATGACTATTAACGACCTTTCTCCATGATTATAACCGTAAACAAATCAAATGGAAAGTCACATGAACAGTCAAACTTTACAATTAGATGTTCAACACCAAGCCTCTAATTAAGAAAGACAAAAGACAAGATAACTTGCATAAAAATGTTATTACTAAGTGATTCTCATATAAATTTAGACCTTATAACCAAAATTGAGTTTTTTAACCAGCGTCTGTGGGTAACAGAACCTATTCTGACATACCTTTTTCAAGTACACTGCCGGTATGTAAGCGTGAGGGGAAAGAAATGGTCCATTCCAGCAAGACAGGGAAGAGTGCAATAAAACTTTATGACATAACACACTTGGGTCTACTGACTTAGGCCCTATTTTTTTTTTTTTTTTCGTGTACTAGGTTAGGCCTAGCAGTTGACCAGATAACGTCATTCTTAATTTATGATTTTCAAGGTCGCTTTTTGTTGGGGCGTTACCAGGGTACTTCTTGAAAATTATGATCTTACAGAAAAAAAAAAAAAGTCTGAAAATGGAAGTGGTGGATGGTTGACCTCATTCTCCTTAATCAATAGGCCGACATTATCTCACTCTCCACTTATATGTATGGTATATGAGACTGAGACCAGTTTGAATGACGATTGAAAATTCATGAAAATTTCAGAAGGAAGAATTGTGAGCCTACTGACGGTATATAGCCATGCTAATCACTTCCGTGCCAGTAAGTCTTTCATGAGCAGAACCATTTCACAATTAGCGTCCACTCCTTTAAGATGATTGGGTACTTTGCTTGCATATCTTACGTTTGAACTGGCTTTGACTTTTGCTGTTGATGTTTCGTCAACTTTTACTTTCTCTTTTCTTCTCATGTGTAATTTTGTCTCTTTTTTGGCCCTGTTCTGTGCTTAAATGTCTTACTGCTCTACCACAGATTTCAATTTCCCTTGTAGAGCTAGTGAAGTTGTCTTGTGTGATATTCTATGAAAGTTAAGCATACTTTGCATAGGCATACTCATGCATTAAATTTGCAAGATTGAAATAGCATAACATAGATATAGCAGATATACCAGCACACATGTACATGTTTAGGAAGAAATAGAAAATGACTGAGGTAATTCTTATTTTTTAATTCTTCTCTCACTTTCTGGTTGATGTTCAATAGGCTAATCAAACACAAACTCAGCTATAACGTCTAGGACTAGCAGGATGCGTAGGATTTATCTATCTCGCTTACGAATTAGGCCTACAAATCAAACAAAAGCAGTTTAAGTTAAGAAAAATTCACTGGAACGTATCCAAAGATATTTGAGATTTCAATAAACAGTGGTTTTGATAACCTTAGGTGGAATTTCAACGACATCTTTTCGAAAAGTTGCCTCCGCGCGGCGACCGATAAAACTATTTATACTGATGTTAATACATGTACGTAAGTTCACAACACGTACTGTATTAACGTTGCGAAAATGCACAGTGTAAGTACGGAGAATTTTTCGCAGTTTCTTTGGCTGCGAGCCTGGCCATATCCCGCTAGCTTCAGTAAGCTGTGGCAAATCTGCTACGATTGAATTGGGGTGGGGCTTTGTGCTCCAAATTGGATTTTTTACTACGAAAACAAGGGTACAAGTCCTTCACTGAGAGAGAATAAAGAAACATGTATTTAAACTTTTCGAATAAAATCTATCGAAAAGATATTGTATTCACCTTGTTATTTTATATCTCAATGTCGCCATAAACATACACCGACATTCAACACAAAAATAACAAAAATAGTAAATAATGTACCTTCTTAGGAACGATGCCATATAAATGTCATTGATATATAGTGCGGACTAGACAGGGTTACAAATGAGGCCAATCATAAGGACGTAATGTGTGCCCACGTGATCATTTTTAAGTGAAAGTAACGTTGTTCTAGTCATGTCTTATTTATATACAAGTTCATCAGCGCTCTATCACTCCACGCATGAATCCTTTTCAGGAAGCTACCAAACCTAGACTACGAATGTAATTTATTTGTAATCTTTGTCTAAAACTCATATGCAATCTTTCCATGCGTGAAATTTCGAGAAGTTTCATAGAGCCAGAATCTTGACTTATGGTTTGATTGCTGAGACCTAATACTTGTCTTCGTGCTTTATTCCCTTCACTCACGAACATTTACGGTTATTATGATGAATCGTGGGGGCTGGGCGAGCCGGAACTGTACTTGAGATTGTATACTAATCCGCATGTCCGCCTACTGTGTGGTTAAAGGATCTATTTTTCCTGCAAGGGTACGAATCTTGTGTCAACCGGGGCGGAAAACCCGAAGGACGATTCCAGAGACGTAGCCTGTGAGGCTACGTAGTAATCGCATAGCTAGTATCAGGAAGCTTAGTCATATGCAAATCGCTAATTGAGTTTCCAGCACAAACTAAAGTCTAGGCGTAAAAGTATTTATCCGACAGATTCAGAGTTTAGGCTTAAGGATAAGTTGAGTCTCATGTGTCGGGTCTCGCACTCGAGGACAAACGCTAATACAAACGTTACTAACTGAGGCCCCTGGAACGCCTAACTAGTGCAACGTGAATATTGATCGAACTAGGCCTATATTCGTAAAGCTATATGGAACAGTTTCATTATTGATAGGTCTAATAAGGTATAAGGCCTAGTAACGTAAGTTTATACCCTTGGTCCAACAGCACTAGCTCTATGTCAGTACGTATTAATAGGCTGTAACTTAGTTCAGCGACCAGTGAAAAGTAAATCCTCTCCGTGTAGCATGATGAAAAGAAAATTGCCTATCCTCAGTTTGTCAGGAACGTTGTAAGGCTATAACGCACCCACGTCCATATCAACAAACTTACCTGTGTTTCATTTCTTTCTGACAATCATTGATTCATATTGATTCACGTCACCCCTTTTCTTTCATTGAAATCAGCTTTATTGTTCGTTTCCCATCCCAGTTTACAAATCACAGTGTGCTCACTGTATATATGTTGTTTACAAATTAGTGTTGTGCCGCAATTCTCGAACTTGACCTCCCTGCTTACATACAAACAGGGTGTAATCTTGCAATGAAAATTGACGTTTATATTGTTCGTCAATTATCGGAGATGAATACAAGTGAGGGAGATCTAGAAACCGCCAAATTCTAAGCCTTCGGATTGGTTTAAAGTTGACCCGTTATTGTACTTTCTGAAAGTCTGCATAGGTTGGACAGTTTTAACATTTTTACCAGTTAATTAGTAGTAAGTTCATAAAAAAAAAATCGTTTATTTTTCATCATTTGAGGGTTTTAAAGTAGGGGTAAATTACATTTGCAGGACTACAATTGCTGATTAAACACCACATTATTATGGTAGGTTGTAAGGGGAAGGTTGACCTATTACACTGTGTTTCCTTCCACACTGATTCGAAAACAGTATATTTCGAGTGCAACGTGCCCCATGAGGGTTATGAACTACAGTCGGCGCTTGTTGATTTCAGTAGTTAATGATTAAACATCACTAGACATTATAATAAGACAACGGTACATTTTGAGTAATAACTATATTGGATAACAGCACAGTAAATGGGTACACTTACAGACACGTCTGTGATGTCACTCACAGTGAATAAGTGGTTTGTTATCCGAACAGCTGCTTTTTGTGTTTCTCTTCTTTCTTGTCTGTAATACTTTGATTTTTTTCTTTTACATCGGTTTCATGGAGGACTTTGCATGCTGACAATTAAGCCGTGTGATGATTTCAGTTGAGAAGTTGTACAATTCAGTGATTTTGTTCTTATATCACCAATTAATTTTATAAATTTGAATAACTGCGGAGACAGGATTCAGATATAAGCTTCTAGCTTTTCCCTTTGAAGGTGAGTAAAAGGTCTCGCGATATTTTAACAATGTGTATTTGTTCCAGTGTATGAATAATGTTGACCTTCTTAAAACAATAAGCTTTTTGACTAACCAAGGACTTAAAGTATTTTCTTTGTATGCCATTTTGGTGGATTATACGAATATTTCCATTTAAAAGTCACTGCATTTTGGCACCCTCATAATAAGCAAGACCCATTTATTATGAGGCTGATTCAATTGTCACACCATATTCAACTTAAATTTAACGTTTAAAATGGTATCATCATCTTTAAACAAATTATTTATGTCGCCATTTTTACTTCAGCTTGCGGGACATACCAACATGGCTTCAGCCGATCGCTTGTAAGTATTAAGATTCTTAGCGGATACGATGATCATGTTTCGTAGTCTGTGCAATAATCAGTAGTTTCTAACTTCTAGGGAAACACGTTTTTTTGAGAAATTGTCACTACCAGGTATACTTAGACAAAAATGTAGTGCAAATGCTTTTCTCATCTATTTTTTCCCGAGAAAGAATAGTTACAGAAAACTAAGGTATTCTAACGATGTACTCTCTTACGATTACACTTCTTAACTTAGTTTGCTACTACTGTCCATGATTGGATAACAATGTGCAGCTAGTTCTTGTACTCCCCGACAATTGTATGGTCCATCAACATGTGGATGAAAGCATACTTCTTGTGACTCGCAATGGGTAGTTTACGTTATTCAATGTCCTGTATGCAGTTTGCAATATGTAGGCCAAAGAGATAACTTTAGATGAATGGCCATAAAAGTGATTTCCGTCTTTATGCGGCTGGTAAACTTAGTAAAATGGACAACAAACGCTTATATGATCACTTAATTTATCATAATTTAGATTATTTCCATGTGTGTATTGTTGACTATGTGCATGATGCTAATAGTAGTAGTAAGCAACAACTTCATCAATTACTTAATAGGAAGGAGAGAAAATGGATTTGGGATCTGGGTTCCACTGCTCCGTTTTGTTTAAACCAGGATGATGGGTTTTTAGTCAAAATAAAAGGTGCAGGTTGTATTGACTTTCAACTTTATCAGCTTGGTATTATGGAATTCTGCAGCAGATTGGTTTTTCTCCTTGTGCCAGTGTTTGGCTGTTGTTTGGCTGTTGCTGTCTATTGTTTTATTTTTTCATTTTTACTTTGATAGTTTTTACATGCTTTTCTCTTTAGGGTTTTTAGCTTTGTATGCTTTTGTTTTACATGTTAGTCTTGCGTTGAACATTCCTTTTTAGTGTATTGTGTCTGTGCTCTCGTGTCTATTTTATCATTCAGTTAGTACATTCCTGACGAGAGCAGCTTGCTGCCGAAATATAGACTGAGTTAGTCCTGCACCTAACTTGTTTTGCTTTTATATATAATATAAGAGAAAGAGAAGAAAGTAGAGAGAAGAGAAGAGAAGAGAAGAGAAGAGAAGAGAAGATAAGAGAAGAAAGAGAAGAGAAGAGAAGAGAAGAGAAGAAAGAGAAGAGAAGAAAATAGAAGAAAAGAAACAAGACAAAGAAAATAACAAGAAAAAAAAGAAAGAAAAGAAAGAGAAAAGAGAAGAGAAGATATAGAAAGAAGAGAGATAATATAGAGATATAGATAGAATAGAGATAGAGATAGAGATGATAGATATAGAGAGATAGATAGATAGATATATATATAGATAGAGAGATAGAGATAGATATAGATATATATATATATGTATATATATATATATATATATAGATAGTATATATATATATATATATATATATATATATATATTATATATATATATATATATATATATATATATATATATATATATATATATATATATATATATATATATATATATATTCTTTGTTGATAGTGGTTGTGGTTTCCATACAAGAGCCATTTGGAATTGGCATTAATGGTGGTGTATATTTCCATTCAAAAGTCACTGTCATTTTTTGATATTCCTTTTCCAATTTTTTATTTGTCGTTTAGACCACAGTGTACTAAAATTCCAAGATTCAGTGCAGATATAAATCTCCGTACATTTCACTTTGACGTCCTGCAAGATTGTGGCCACCTGTCAGTTTCTGGTTACAGCATTAAAGAGAAGGTTACTTTCATCGATCTCTTCAAGATATCTGACATCGGCCATGGTGACGATAAACCACTCTTAGAAAACTCAAAGCCATTTTACTCCATAGAACCTCCATGTGCTCGCTCAGACAACCGTCGAACTACTTGTTTGCTGGATGACACTCACTTTGTAACCTGTTCTATTAATATGGTACAAACATATAATACTGATACTAATAGTGCAGAAAAGGAAGTCAAACTTGTGGGAAAACCCAGATGTATAGCTATAAGTAAAGAAAGTATATACATTGCGTTATCATCTTCACAAGTGGCTGTGTTTGATTTCGACTTACAGAGAAAAAAGACGATCAAGTTAATGGGAGTTAGCTTCCTAGATTGGCCCTTGGACACAGCAGTTTACCAAGAGCAACTGTTTGTTTGTCTAAATATGGGGGCGGTAAACAAGTACAATAGTTATGGAAATGTAGAACTGAGATATCAACCAGCAAACGTTGACTACAGTGTAGCACTCAGTGTGACAGTCAGTGAAAAACATGAACTACTTTATGTGTTATGGGGTATTGGTTCTTACTTGGGTAGGGTATCGTTCAATAGCGGTAGACTTGTGGCGGCATACTCTCCCAGCGACGGTCACTTCAGGGCTGTATTTTCTGTGGCCACAGACTCCTGGAAAATAAAGATACGCGACAAAAACGACAGGTTGTTTTTGGTGACATCGAGGAGTGGAGAAGTTTATGCATATAACGTGGTAAGTACTGAAGAAGGACTTGAACATTTAGATGACTTCGATTTCAGCATTTATGTTCACATTTATGTTTTCTGTTTATCTCTTCGCCCGTTTACAGTGCAAACATATTGTTCCCAAACTCATATTGTTCTCAAAGTATTCCAGCTATACAAAGGGTTTCCAGAAAACGGTCGACAAGGATGAACCGTTTGGTAGAGTTTAATGGAAGGATCTACAACGGTATTAAAAATCAAGTGGTTCATAATGAACAGAAAGGGCGATATATTTTCTCCACAGTTTTCATCATATGCTGCCCCACTCGATAAACAAGGTCGGGTGGTCCATTGTGAAAGGTTGGGTTGGGGGAAGGATGAGGAAAGTGTCTTCCCTCCCAGATAGTTAGTTAGCTTATTATGATATGAATATTTACACATGTAATTGTGTTTGGAGAAATATGTACGACAACTATAGTATGTCTGTGTCCATGGTGGTAAAGCACCAAAATATTATGAAGATATTATGTACCGAAATGTGCACATGGATTTGAGGTACCGTTATAATGTGGTTACTGCTGTTAAAAGTAGTTACTCTGACATTTCGTGACGTACTACTGTATTGAAACACGGGAGATCAATTCAATACATCAGAAGGACCGGTGATGAGATACTATGAAGCTCCATGGAAGGACAAACAAGTGCCCTTAATTATTGCTTATCTTGGATATGTCTCCATTTTCATAGCTATTAAATATGACCTGATTAAGTCGGAGCTAAACTTAGTTCTAGAAAGGATTCATGCACAACTCAAGAATGCTATACTAGGCTACTCTCTGAGTGAATGCAACCCTTGCTATTACTTTTGGAAAGGTTACTCTCTTTCAAATGATACCCACTGTCTAGATCCTAGATATGTGTAATCTTGGACGTGTATCTGGTTGTTTGGCAACTGATACATGACCCGGCTACTGCAACCCGTTAATGCTGCAACAAAACCGAGACCACGGAATGGATTCTTTGACAAGATCTTTATCCCTGACATAGACTCTTTAAAAGTGATACCCTTAGAACTACTTTCAGACTATTGGAATCTCTCTAAAAAACAGCCCTTATTCCAAAGGATTTTCCTCAAAGAAAATTTTCTAGCTGGGATGGTTCACTGACATATCGAAACCGCCCATAGCTGGAAGATGAATCGGTTTCTCTTCCAGTTATGAATATTCTACGGGCTTGCGACAGCATTCGATCACCACTCGCGGAGTCAGTATATTTGGTGTAGGACGCTTTTGGGAGGATTCTATGTAATTTCTAAATCGTGTGACACACATTCGTAAGAAAAAATGCTACTGGTGATATAAATGCATTGACGAATGAAAGGCTCTTTTCATAGACAGCTAATAAAAGTAGCTTACCCAAGGTATTCTGCCTCACTGTTGCTTGGATATTAGTGCCAAAGGCCCGAAAAGTGAGGGCCGTGTGCAACTCAATTTCCAGGAGGAGACACTCTAAAGTCTGGTCTTTCTTGCACAAAACGTGCTCTGCATCTTTGGTGTCTGATTAATAATCATATCCACTTATACTGGAACGCTGGTCATAGATATTCAACAGCGAAAGATATACTACATATAAAAGGAAGTGCCCTAAATAGCTAACGGATATCACCCTCAATGTTCGTGTACTTTAACTGTCTTGAAGCTTGGAATGACGTACATTGTCAGCTCCCTGAGAAAGAGTTAGTCAGATTGACAGAGACCACTGGCGGCCACTCCATCGGTTAGCTGGGAAAATGTCTGGTTCAACGGAGAACCACCGATTGTGGCAATGCTGATTGGTGTAATAACCGTGCCGCATCATGCTAGATTTTGTTCAGCCAGCGATTCTTCAATTTCTCTCAATCTGCTACATGGACACCAGCACCCGACAAAATATCCCTGACCATATTGTATAAGGTTTACATATGTTATCTTATTTAATACCTCATCTTGGTACAGATCGTGTTGAGTGTTACATTGTTGACGATGTTTCATGTATTCTTTTATATCTACTACTAAGTGATTTTCAGTTCTAACACCTGAGTTTAGAGACATTCGTAGAGAGCCGAAGTACGGAGAGGTATTAAAGGGATATCAATTGTCTTTAGTAACAGCTGACTCAAGTCTCCACTGAGGTTGACTATTGAACTGTGACTTTCTTTTTCTTACTTACTACTTAGGCGTTTCATGTGTTCACCGCTTCGTTATCATATCTACTTTTTCATTCAGGATAACATCTTCGACCTTGACAAAGCACTGGGCTCATTGGAACTTGTACTGGAGAAAGGGGAATGCCACAAACTCGCTCGCTACTTTAAGATCCCTCCCGAAAAGTCAAATGCCATCTTCAGTAGTAGTTCAACCTCTGGCAGTCTTCTAGAATATCTACGAGAAATAAAGAAGATAGCTGAAGACGACATGAAAAGTTTTTTGGCAGCATGTTGTCACGAGGGAATAATGAAATCTGCTGAAGTGCTTATTCATTTTCAGCACTTCCGTTGTAAGTTGCTCTAACATAAATGCTGCTTATGTGTATTGAAGCCAAATAGGACCATGGTAATTTCCCCTTTGTTGAAATACAAATTCTGTTTTGTTTTTGAAATCCGAAATAAGTTTTTTTTTTTTTTGAAATTAGAAATCTTTCCTTTTTCAGCACGGAATCTGTATTTTGAAACCCTAGTTTTTTTTGGTTTTTTTTGAAAGCAGATTTCTTGTTTTTGAAACCCGAAATTTGTGTTTTGTAATCCGAATTCTGCTTTTCGAAAACCAGAATTTGTTTTTTGAGATGCGAAATCTGAGTTTTGAAATACGAATTTTGTATTTCGAAATACAAAATCTATGTTTTGACATCCGAAATCTCTTTTTCATTACGAAATCAGTTATTTTGAAATCCGAAATATGTGTTTTTCCCCATGTGTCAAATACCAAGCTTACGTGATGTCACTATGGCATCTGTTGCTATGGCAAAGGAGAGTCATAATACCCACTTCCTCCAAAGCAACTATAACATTTCATCCTGTGCATTACATGTACCGGTATGAGACAAGACAAGAAAAAGTTAGGAACAAAACGTAAACGTTAGTAAATTTGATTAAAAGTGTGTTCTTAAGATATAAGTTGTGAAATGACAAGCCAATAAAACTCTTTTACATTTTGAAGAGAAAGGATGATCGCAAATATAGAGCCAGACGATTAAGTGAAGGCAAGTGGTAAAGAAAGACGTATTCAATTTCTAAAAGACAAACATTTCAAAAGAGATGTAAAAGTAGCCAAATTTTATGATTTAATTAAAAAAAAAACATTTTAGTATTTATTGTTTTCTTCTTTTGTCTTTTGCTCTTAAGCACTAACATCTAATGATCTACAAAATGTTACAATAGCTCGCTGCCAAATGATTACTCACTTTGAGGAATAAAGCTAATAAACTCATTCGAGAAAATCTACTGTCAAAAATAATGTTGAAAAATACATAATACCTAAAATGTAGCATATACATTTAAGAACAAAAATGACATAATATTGTTTGAAATAATCGAAATTTGCTAGTTAATCGGAATTTTCGTAGCTTTAACAGATTGCGACAATGATAATGCATGCGTTTACTGAACATCGTAAAATGAAAAATGAAAACTTTACTTTGAAATTAAGCTTACATGGTCACAACGTCTGAAAATTGTCACTCACCATGTTATTTCAATATAAGTAGAAGACGCTTACTGAAAGATTTAAAGTTTAAAGCTACTCATACAACATCTTTTTGAAGTTGCCCACAAATTGTCAGTACATTTCACCAAATACGATCTTCATGCTGTGGTGTCTTTCCTTTTCATCGCTCAGATTTGGAGAAGGCAGTGGAAACTAACTGAATAAGATGTGTGTGTTAATTGTATGTTTTGAAGATGCAATAGACTTCATTTAAGAAGTACACATGCAGAAGGTAGAGTGTATAAATCGCTTATCTTTTGAAACATGATTGTGGCTTTCATTTACTGCACTTGCTTCCCAACAAATTTCGAGCAGGAAAACAACCATGGTGACCAAAAAAAAAAAAAAAACATAAAAAGGATCCGCTTTTAGATTAGGTGTGTTGCAGATTTATCTTAACATATTGTGGAAGCAAAGGTTCAATAACTTAAGCTATCATATCGCTAATGTTTTTAAGACAGACAAAATTATAAAGAAATGCAAAAGATATATAAGTAGCTGTGCTTGTATATGTCATCACAGATTTCCCTTACTGAAACTGAACACGTTGAAATAGATATTCGTTTCCAAATCGAAAACTTTCATTCGGTACATGCTACTTAAATGTAGCTTCCAGTAATTAGAGATAAAAGGTATACCTTAACTGCCTGCATTATGAATTTCTTGTTGTGGCTAATCCCTTTAAAAATAATTTAGAAAGGAATTTGCAGTATAAGGACTTGAAATTTCTATGAGAAAATGACGTCTACAGAAATTTAATGCAACCTTAAAGGCAGGGAAGACTTAAAAAGTCTTTGTAAGAACCAAGGAATCCTGCAAAGTACATGCCAGCAACTGCGCTATGATTTGCAATTGATTTAAGGTCACCTATTAATATCATATTTACATATAACAGATCAAAGAGTTAAGAGTCAACTGGAGGAAGCAACAGATGCAGAAGAAAAAGAAGAGGAAAAAGAAAAAGAAGAAAGATACTAATCCGTCAGACAAAAAGGAATAAGTTGCTCCCACCAAGACGTGCAATACATATTGTAGAATGAAAACTCCATATTGAAGTAAAGATATTAAGAAAGATCTAATCAAATTAAAGGGAAAACTTTTTCAGACAGGAATTCACTAGAAACTCTAACGAATTGTTTGAAACGATTTGTTTCAGAGATAATAGTCTCTGAAAAAAGACACCCAGGTGGGATAAGGAACGTTTCGTTTTTACTGGATGTTAAGTAGTGTTAAGTACCACAGAACTCATTGTACGCCTAATGAACCCACTTAAGTATTATGAAACGTTGCGCCCACTTGAATTTTATTGTACGTGCGATTCCGAACGAATTGGATTTACAAAACTAGGTAGCTTAATTTGCACATTGTTGTAAGAATGGTTTTATGTTGAACTTGACGTTCTCCCTAATATCTCTAAATTTCGGTTTGCATTGAAATCTCTCTGTTTTTTTTAAAGCACGTATTTTACAGTTCTAGTAACAACGGTGAAATTGTTATTTTTTATTTGCTTCGTTCAACGTCGTCTCTAAAGTGGACTAATTAGTGTCTATTTATCACTGATTGGTAAGCCAAATGTGGGTTTGATCTGGCAAGTCCTGACGTAATCACAAACTTCTTTTAGCCTATGACCTCTGAATGGGCTACTGTAAGCAGTAATTCCTTAACATTTATTGAAATAATTTTGCAGCATAGCCTATTTATGAAGCAAGGGACCATCTAACTTCAAGCGGATCTTATCTATGATCTAGAACTGTTATTCGGTGTGATTATTTGCAAACATATAGATGCAGCATCACTAGAGATCTGCAGTTCATATTTAAGGTTTTCGTATCCAAATTCGTTTGCTAAATGTTGGTGCTGGTAGGCTCAGAGTTTGGGCACCATAGTAATGTGTGGATAGTAGTGTGTGGACTATACCTGTAGCAAACTTAAGTGTGTACCTGGATGTAGGACATGTGCCTGCCCTTGCACGTTCGTCTAACCTGGGTTGATATTGCTATATGTTTGTATATCCATCGTTTCGATTTCCTGAGATGCTTTTCACCATGAAAAAGTTACGCGCAATTGCCAAATGTATAGAATTTAACTGGATTTTCTGTTGTTCGCTGGGGATGCTTTAATCCCTAAAGTTCTGGTTATCTTCAGCTGATCGCTCCACCCCCCTTCATTTTATTCGAAAATTTAAATCGTGAAAATAGCTTCACTCAGTAACTCACATAGTGTATCTCTAGCTGTGGCTCCATGTTACTGTTATGTATTTCGTTATAGCGCCACCACGTACAAGGCAGCTATATGGGTGCCTAAATATAAGGCGAACGTACACCCAAACCATTCGGTGTCAAGACACAGCAGTTACCTGACATCGCATCTTTACATGGTTGCATTCTTTTTTTTTCTTTTTTTTTTGATGCATGACATAATTATTGCTTATGTATTCTCTGAATTTGGGTAAGCGATTGTGAAAGCTTGTAATTTCTGAGAAGTTTGCTTCAGTTTTCACGCACCTTTCTGACAGTGCATTTGACAGCTGTAAAAAACTCTCGAAGCTACTCAGCTGACACTCAGCTGAGTTCCACGACTGTGAAATTTTAAAATGACTGCAAAAAGTTGTGATTTGTTAATAAACAAGTGACACCTAATAGAGAAAATGTTTCAGTTTTCTTGGTAGTTGCTGACCATAGGTCTGTGGAAAGCGATTGGCATCTGGGTGTACCTAGTGTAAAGTTCGAGCTCTAAATCAAAATAGAACGAGAATTAAGTCTGCCAAGAAGCTCATATTTGCAAAACAATGATTTCTACATTGGGATTTAATCATTATTTATACTATAACTGCATTATAATTGACATTGGTAGTAGACAAATCCTTGTCTTTGTTAAGGTGGGGACTATGTGTGATCTGAACACTAGACGTGACCCCACAGGGACATACCCTGGTACGTACAGAAAATATTACATCTACTGGTTTTACAAATATTTCTGACATCTTACACATTATCCATTTACCAACACTTCCGTTATTTATACTGTTATCTTGACTTTCATTATCCAGCTACAAGCTGGATAACCGGACAACCTCCCCTAGAAATTTCCCCTCAAAATTCCTTATCGGGAGATTTAACCCCTTAGACGAATCCCCCCGACAATTCTTTCATTAAAAGGGACTTAGGGTTATGTTCAGGGCGGACGTGGAGTGTCCGCGGGAAATTGTCCTAGTTTGGAATTGTCCAGGGGAAGTCGCCCCATTAGGATTTGTCCATGGGACATTGCCCGTGAGCAACGGTCGGAGATGGGGTGTGGTCTAGTTGTCCGGAAACCTCGACGGGTACTAAATATATGACTAATATGTTCATGACGGTGGCTTTTTACATTTAACCAGAAGCAGTTTCAATTGTTGAACGTTTGTGAAATAAGTTTTATGATGATTTCCTTACCTCCACTTCTATTGGTGCTTTACATAGTGACATATTATTTCATCCCCCCCCCCAAAAAAAAAGTCGGCATCGACATACAAGGAAGGGTCTTGCTTCATACAAACGGCCCTGATAATGCAAAAATGCCACGCTTTTGTTTTCCGCACTTGTCATAGGTTCATTATTAGGTTCATTATTAGGTTCATTATTAGGTTCAGAAAGAATCCGACCCCACTATCTACAGCAAAGAACACATGCTTTCACAACACACACAACACAGTTCTAAGAATCTGAACAGCCAGAAATGACATCTTGCGTAGGTTCACTTAAATGTGTACAAGTTGAGCAAGGTAGTTCATTGGTAGACGTAATTTGATAGAATTTAACATGCTTATATCAAAGCACGAATCGCTACCTCTTTTAGGTTAATACGTTCTCGGATATTAAACTTGACAAATTACTGTACTTGAAAGCGTTGTGTGTTTTCTCCTTTGGAGAGAGGATAAATCAAGAATATAAGTGATAAGGATTACATTATTGCTTTTTCAATATCCCAAAACACCAGTCCTATAATTATGGTCTCTACTCGAGTAAGTTTAGCGACAGTAGCTAGGAGTTTGCCGTCAATCAACGAGTGACATATTGCAAAATTAACCTCGCTTGACCATAGAAGAATAAAGAATGAATGAAACTTTCAGCCGTAATCACTGTTTAAGATTCCTGAGTCCCTTCAGTCAAGAAAATAAGATGCTTTTGTCCGTTTGCTCCTTAAAATTATGGTACTTTCTAAAGAATAAGAATGATGCCATTTCCAATTAATAATTTTCAAGGGGCTTACATGAATATTTCTATGACAAGTGAAAGGGTTTTTAAAAGTTGATTTTAACTTTGATTTTGATTAAGGTATACTTCTAAGTGGATAATATCTATTTTTTGTCATCTTGAGCACAGTGTACAAGATTCCTCGATTCTTCACAGCGAAGGATCTGCACATCTTTGACATGGCGCTCCTGCCGCAATGTGAAAACGGAAAAGACGATAGCACATTCACTAACATTTTCCAGGTATGTAAAGATGATCCAGAGAGTAACAAAGGACCGCTGCTCGAAAGTTCAAGACCGTTCTACTCGAAAGCATAGGCGGCTTAGGACTCAGACTGTCGTCGCACCCCTTGCTTGATTAACAGTCCTACTTAGTAACTTTGGCCATGAATGGTATACGAACATACTGTCGAAATAACTGCTTTACGAGGTTGTGCGGCTGCATGATTTCAATTATTTTTCCTTCTTTTATTCTCGACAATTCATATATACAACGTATATAAGTAAATTTTAAGCCAAAGACAGTCCACTAGAAGCACAGAATGGTTATGAATTTGAAGTGTCTATTAGCAAGAGAAGAAACATGAGGAAATCTTACACCAAAGATTTTTTTATTCAAAAACATAGGTGTTCATGATTTTTTATCTTCGAAATTTGACATATATTGAGGTTATTGCAGTTTGAGCATAGAATGTTCGAAATTAATGTCATAATATAATATATTACAAATATACCATTATGCACGCAACATCTGTGAAAAACGTAATATTAAGAAAGAAAAAAAAAGTTTTTCTTATGACGTCATAACGACTCAGAATATGCTCTTTCAGTAGTTTTTATCGCATCAGGGAAAAATGGTTCCTTCTTTTACATGCTATGAAGTTGAAAATCTTTGAAAGGGAAAATTTGCAAATTTGAAAACAACATTCTTCCTTACAAGATAATTTTACAATATGCTTTAATCACAGTTTGGTTTACCAGAGTTGAATAATCTCAATGGACTAGCATATTCCGACTGATATTAAAATAATTCCCTTCGTATTAAGACTTCATAGTAACATACGACTAATACTTGTGGTTGTGACCTTTTGGAATCCCGCACAAAGTGGCCAGGTTATTCTCTTATACTGTTTAAATTTTACCTTTTCTTAGCGTAACATTAATTTCATATCTTACATAATTGGTATGTTGATACTTCTTTATTTTGAAATTCGTAATGATAATAAATAATGTGTTTAGTAAACGAAACTGGATGTAGCACGATGTGAGTTTGTATCATGTTCTCACACCACTATGATTTCAGTGCAACAATTATATCAAATAGATGATTTAAATGTAATATTAAAATATTATCATTCCTATTTACGTGACCTGAAATTTAGGATGTGCATGAAATGTTATCCTTGTATATTTGAGAAGAGATGCAGGCGAAAGACATTTATTTTTGTCCACTTAAATCTCCCCACGAAGAAATGGAGAAAGTGAGATTCCAATTTTCGATTCTCATGGCACGACTGTTTCGATTACCGATTTCGTGTGCATTGAAATCCTTGGAAACATTACCCTTTACTTGATTATTTCATTTCGTCATATAGGAAAGCTTAACCATCGGGGTAAATACAAAGTATACAATTTTTTTTTCGCAAACTGGACTTTTGTGACGATATACTGTTTCTCAAGATGAATAATAATAATAATAATAATAATAATAATAATAATAAAAAAAATAAAGTAACAGCTGGAATCTATAGGAGACAATCTCGGGTCTTAGAAACCATCCGCACACACACACATACACACACACACACACCATAAACCACGAATGTGAACTAGTAATAAGGCGGCCAGCAATATACCATAAAGGTAAAAAACGGATGCACATTTCAGTGTCAATAAGAGGATGTTTGAACGTTCACTTGAATAACGGCAGATCAAGAATATCTTACAGGGAGGACAACTGCCTGTTCGTGCTGATGGATAGCGGGCCCAGGGCAGGTATAGCTCCGAAAGGAGACCCTACAATGATCCAAGGTATGCGTTCAATGTCCTTACGTATTGCTTCACACTTGGGTGTTGGAGTGCATATGAAAGGTATGATGACGTCGGATATTATGGCAATTTTGAAGGAGTTTCAAAATCTTAGTACTTTCTCACTTCGATAGCCATGTCAATTGACCGTGATTACCACGTTTGTTTCACGTTTTCGAGTTTGTCGTTATTGGCGACATGGATATTTGGTAATAGTTACACGAGAGACCAATCCGTTAGCAATCGCATGGTACTGAAGTAAAGGTAATCCCTGACATAAATGTACAGGGACTCTAGAAGAGTGCATGTTTAGAGCGTAACTCGACGGAGATAGTACATTTACGTTGGTACCATTATACATGATACCACTTTCGTAATCATAGGATGTATCCGTACTATGAAAATAACTAGGTGTAAGAGAAAATTGACCCGTTCCTTATATCTGACCCTAATGATACTGCTTAAGAAACAACGTAAGTGTTTTTCTTGTTCATCGTTATAATAGGAGCATAATTTCGACTTTTCGAACTTGTTAATAACATTTAGTCTGTGTCATCTGTAACACTTTCGCCTTGTTGTTCTTCCATCACTAACGTTCACGCAACGTCTTCTGTTGATACTTGTATCTTCCCATGTTCATGTTGCCTCTTGAATTGTTGATCTGTTAGATATTTCAAAATAATCCAGTGTGGCAATATAAGATAATTGTAACACATCGTACGAAAAAAAAAAGGAAGACAAAATTGTAAGATGTAGATGTCATACAATGTACGAGTCTGTTCATTATTTTAACAGACTCTCAATCCTCGCCTTTTGTGATGTAACTTTATTAATTAATTCCATAACCTCCAAAGTTATCAAACTAACGTTTAAGTTTCTTTAGTTCCAGTTGCGTTACACTCCACTTTTATTAGAACAATTTTTATTAGAACAACCTTTAATTTCGCATGTAATTATAGTTCCTTAAAAAAATATCCCTTAATATTCGAATAAGCTATAAGTTGATTGAGGTGATTTGAATATTTTCTAGCATATCTTTGTAGACTGTCAGTCTTATACTGAATAGGCCTATCATGTCAACGGTTACATCTTTCACCATGTTATTCCTACGAAGAGTTTAGAATCTATGTAGTGGTTTAACTTACATTGTGAATGTTGATAGTTAATTAGTACTTCGGATGCTTTAGTTATCGCTTCGTTACTGCATGCTGTCAGGAAGGCTGTGACGTCATCTGCAGAAATCTTCATAGCATCCCTTAGATATTTGAGAAGACTTCCAGAAGGGACGTTACTCCCAAGAATGGTGTTCGAAATTTCTTTCGGAACTTTGAGACGACGGATTAACCTCTTACATTCTTCCTTATCTACTAACACTTCAAGTGACGTCAGTGTATTATCGAAGTTGCAGATGTCACTCTGAAAATTCATATCAAGTAGAAAGAAAACAAAGAAGAAGAAAATTTATTCAAACTACGTACAGTGGTAATGGGATCTCAGTGGTGCGTCTAACCATTAGAGAGAGATTCTATGAAAAACAATTCACGCCATAATTAAAAACCTGTATTAAAGTGCACGGTCCTGTAAAGTTTCACATAAGACTTTTCACCAGTTTTTAAAAACATGGAATGCCAAGTATAGTCCAGAAAAGAATTCAGACTCTAAGTTGTTCGACAAAAAAAAAAAAAAAAAAGGCGTAGACGGTAACAGTAGCTGACAAAACGATAAGTCGGCGTACTTTGCACTTTGTTTTTTAATAAAGGCCCTTAATCATCATAATATACAAAAAAAGGCTAAAAAAATTCTCAAATGAAATTACGAGCGATGACTTCGAGTCTTCCCAAGTCCATCGACTTAATGTAACGTCAGATAGTGTTACCTTCTACCCTCAATTTTCTGGGATTTAATACAAAGTATGACGATAATTAAGCAGAGAGAGAGAGAGAGAGAGAGAAAAGAAACATCCTTGAGTTTCATAATATTTGCCTGAAGTTAAAATAGTCTTGTTTAGTTTTTCTAAAACGAAAGATACATACATGTCTGACAAATATAATCCAAAAATGTTAGAGAGATACATCTTATTATTACACAGAAAGTAGGAAACAAACACCGACGGAAATGGGAAAATCATTTGAACTGGAGCACCTGATAAATCAATTACAACAAATTAATTACATCATTTCAATTATTTACACCAGACTAGAACCAGGAGCCTTGCATTAATTTGCGATTGTGGACGTTCTACTGCCTGACCGTTCAATCCCCCAGAACATATAGAACTGAAAAACCCCATCTTTAATATTCAAAAATCAGCTAGGCATGTTTACCAAAATTGAACGTTTGTCTGTGTTTTTTGGGAAACAACATGCTGCAACTCCTTTTTGTTAAAGGTGTTACCTGAAAAAAAAAAAAAAAAAAACAAGATCACTAACATACAAAGACTTTTTACGTATTCCAAGGTGCGTATTCTTACCACGTCATGTACGTATACGTCTCCTGTGTTTCTCGTCAACAAGAATAATCTGTCGCCCACGTCGCTGCTGTTGATTTTCCAAGAATCTACAGCGACTGTAAACGCAGCCACGAAGCGACCACCGGATGGGGAGTATTTGACTACGACTCTTTTACTGACATCTGACGACAATGTTCCCCAGATATTACAAGCACCCCACAAAATATACACTTCACCTGTTTTGTGACCCACGGTTATACCGATTGGTATTGTGTATCGTTTGGTCGGTGGCCTGAAGTCCTCCAGTTTAACTCCGTCAGCACTGAACTTAGATACCTTCCACATATTCGAACAGATGAACAGTTGTTCGTTGCAGACTGCTAGGTCAAATGGATAATCTGCAAAGTGCAAACCTGTCAGTTTGATCGTCTTTTGCTCACATAAGTCGAGATCAAATACTACCACATTTGCCCAAAGTAGCGCAACGTATATCATTTCGTCACTTACAACCATACACCTGGCATTCCCTTCGAATTCAGTTTCTTTTAACAGACTGTCTTCCGCCGTGTCGAGATCAAATAGTTGTATCTTACTAGTAGAACAGATGACTATGCGAGTGTCGCTCAGTGAGCAAGTCATCCTATGGAAATCTGAGCCATCGGGTTGAAATTCTTTCGAGTAAAATGACTTGTCCTTGAATAATGTTCTCCCTTTATCATCACCGTGAATTTGGAAAAGGTCGATGAAGGACGTCTTTTTTTTTCTGTGGTACCCGGACACAGAGAGATAGCCACAATCATGCTGGTAGTCAGAGTGAAAGACGCACAGGTTACACTCTTTGGAGAATCGTAGCAATTTCATGCATTGCATCCAGCTAGAGGAGAATCAATAACATCAGACATTTTAATAAGAATGTAAGTTATGTAATAGCAAAGAATTTTGTAATATCACTAATAGTATGATCACAACTCGTGGATCACTCATATGTGTTGTAAAGGAACTTTCATGAATGGACAGAGCTGTGCCAAACACTCATAGCTGAGAAAATAGGGGGTGGGGAGACAGACTATACGAGGAATATAGCTGTAAAGGCCAAATAGGGGTAAGTGCCAACACTTACAAGTAAGAGGGAAATAAAAAACATATGGAATACATCTCAGGAGAATACGGAGTGCATCAACTAACAACAAACGTAACTATAATGATAGTAGTAATGATGACAACCATGATCTCCATTATCCAGTTGGTCACTGTTAGTTTGTCACAGCTTATACCAGGGAAGGCATCCATCTGTTTATCTTTAAGGATTGTTGAAATCAACTCGGAGTCGTCATTGATATGGCTATTATGAGTTTTACCTTTCTAGACTTTTAATGTGCTTTTGGAGGGCATCTGATTTTTATTATATATTTATTTTCTTCTTTGCACCTTTTCAACTTATATTCATTAATGTATGAGACAGACGGAAATAAAATAACCCTAGACACCGAATAATTGAAAATGTCACTCCTCGTTTCATTTGCGTAGCATACAGAATGATGGCTACTTACACCAATAGAACTGTAATGGTCTCGAACTACATCAGTCATTGTAATATTAGACTATGAACACTTTTTGCATAATTTTTTGCATTTTGCATTGGCAAACATAACATCAAGAAATTTAAATTTAGTAACAAGGAGTTGGGATACTTGATTTTCATTCTGTTTACATTGCCAACATGATTCGTTGAAATATATTCATGGGTGATCTTATATCCAGTCAAACAACAAAAGTGGAGGGGACGCGTTCACATGCAGTTGTACCAATAAACAAAGATAAACATTTACATGTTTGACACCAGACACACCGATATGGTAACAATACACTTCTTGTGGATATTTTGTTTTATGTTATGTCATAGATACGCTTTAAGGATCAACGCAGAATAGTTTTATGGTTACTACTTTGTGTACCACGTGAATTTCTGTTTGTTCATTTTTCATAACATGAACGTATATAGACATATTTATTGACACTTGAAGAATGTTACGTTTTATGATAGAGCCACTACCAGAAGAACATATATCATGCAAAGGTTAAAAATGTCAAATATGGTGAGGTAAGCATGAATTCCAACCTATCCTGAGGACTGAAAACCGCTGGAGGTAAAGAAAAAAATAAACTTAGGGCAAATTATGTGACGAGATAAGTTTGATTTGGTCTGAGAGTTGGCAATCATTATCGTAGCTGTGCCACAATTTTTTTTTTTTTTGAAGATAAACCTCTTGTCAGGTCAGACTGATGTTACTTACGGTGAATTACAGGCTGCCATCATTAACATTAGGTACTATCAGTATTCTGAAATGAGAATTGCCAAAAAAGAATGTTTCTCCTGAAATGAAAGAGGGCTCCCAAACATCCATAACGAAAACCATGGTGTATTGCATCACTATCTGAGGTATTTCTGACAAACGTGGTTCATCGGTTCTAACATCATCGTTAGGCCAATCTCATCTTCAATATTACATAAGCAATCATGACAAGCTGGAGCAATTGTAATAACAATCACAAACATTTCTAAAATATGTGAACCTTTTCCCAGTCTCCGAGGGGCACGGTGTATTATTTTTACAAGTGTTTTCATTGTGATTCAAAGTATGTTCTTTGACGAAGACAAAGGGTTTCTTCATTACCTATGTTAGCCCAATACTGTTACCGTTCAGGCAATAATTGCAAATTACGAGAATGTTGAAATGGATTTCTCAGGTCGAGTTCAGCCTCTCTAAGAGAACTTCAATTGACGAAACTGATAGAACTGCTGTTGTAACAGTGTAACAGATATCTTAACTGGCCTCTTCTCCCTTCTCCCAGTATATAGATGACTGGAAGCCATAGTCATGGCGGATTTTAACACTATCGGCCTTCTTGAACTCACCATCGAAAGGAATGTTGATCGATCAAATAACGTTGAGTTTTAAATTACCGATCTAAAGAAGTTGCATGTTTAGGCAGTTTTGGACTATTAGTGGGAAAGTATGTCCAACTGTGCAAAATACTGCTTGTCGTTCATGTATGTATGTGAACGACATTGAGTGATTACAGATATATGTGGGAAGAGGGGAAGGAAGTAAAAAAAGGGGGGGGGGGGAATGGAACTTCAAAATGTTAGACAACATAGTACATTATCCTTGCATTAGCGTTTGGGATGACCTTGTTTGGGCTGTTTGGGCCGAGTGGTGTAGTTGAAGATGCTTAGATATGGCAAACAAGGAACCAGAAGTTCATTTAATAGGTACATTAAGAGACCTGACGCATGACAATGGGGACAATGTATCACGTTTTTGAAAACTGCCATTAGAGATATAGTGTTATATACTAAACGGCAGTAAGCGTGAGTATCTGAGTAGTGAGTTGGGGAGGAGAAAGAAATCCCGTCCCAGGCTTTTTTTTTTTTTTTTCAGTTTTGGGCTAAATGAATAAAAGGTCTAGCAGGTGCCACTGTTTTTTAGCATCATGTACACTGGCGTACACCAGAATAAACTATCGCTTGTATATTGATCTATATTAATGGCTAATATCATAATTTGGGACAGATAGCCTTTACTGAAAGGTTGTCGAACTATCTTTGTCTTGTAGTAAATGATGGCGAGTTCATACTTTTTTTGTAACTGGACAGTGTTATAGTCGAGTCATTACAATCGGGGCCAAGACAGGTAGTAAGTAATCACAATTGTTGACATTATTCATCTAATATAATAATATTGGATAAGATAATGGACACATAACAGTAATATAGATTCATGTACAAAACACAGTATGTAATTTGATGCAAGTAGAATTCAAATAAAAAAAAGGTAATACCACACTTTTAGTATTAAAATCTTCTTTTGCTTACACACCATCCTGTAGCATATTTTTTAGACAGGTTTCCTTAAATTTTGTAGACCTATGTATTCAATAATGTGTATTATAAAGTATACCCATGGCTAAAATCAAAGAGACTGTCACTCTCTAATGAAAATGTCGATCTAGCTGAAGAATGGAACTGTAAACTCCTAATACGTCATTGTAGATTTACTGGACGAAAACGTACGCAGTTCTTCATACCATTGATGAAATTTACAACAGAATGAAGTGCAGTTACTTTTGTGTTTTCTGGTAACATATTAAAAGCATAAGCATGACTATAATTTCTTTTATCTGGCCTAAATATTCGACCTACCTTGACAATAAATCAGCCTCCAGTATTTTAGACCTTCGGTGTAGTCAAGTCGAACTGGTTCTGCAGGGCGTGGCGGCGTTTCACCCAGCAGACTAGTGTTTCCTGCTTCAGTAGATACCGTAGACTAAAGGTTCCATTATATGTGGTTCTTTACATGGTATATGAGACTCTGTGCAGTGTTACCCTGAAGTAAAGCAGTGCTCAATCCCGTGCCACATTATCAGGGAAATTGAGCCGAAGGCTAATATTGGGACAAGCAATTGAAAACGTAGACGTGACAGAGATCACAGACAGTTACTTAATAATGGTCGCACCCTCTTCACAATGCATACTGTTGAAATCTTTGTATGAATATACCATGTTGCCCTTGAGAAATTCAATTCCAGAACGTTAAGAGAATGAATGATGGTTTGGATTGGCCTAAATAAGTAAGAAGAAAGTTCCTTGTCTGGATGTGTACCATCACACTAGTATCGCATTACACTAGCGAAATTTTCCTTGAAGCAATATCAAAGTTTAATGTCTAGTTTACATACCTTGGAATTTAAGCTAATTAATTCAAAATTAGACGTGATTTCGTGAGATGCTATCCATTTTTAACAAGAACAATTTGTCACCAATTACCAAGAGTTTTAGTTAATTAATTTTTGCATCAAGCAAAAAAATATCATGCATACCTTTATTTTTTCATTACATTAAGTTTAAAAACATCTCTATATAACATTAAATATAATAACGATAATAAATATAACAATGACAGTGAAAATAACAATAACAATGCTTTAGATTTTGAAAGACAGTTCTGTAACTGCGAAACATGTTCTTTATGATAAATTTGTTGTCAACAGTTCAAATGGAGAGGTGCCCTATAACGTTACACCTCATTAGAGAAGACAATTCACACACGAAACACACAGAAATCAGAGCATCGTAATTTTAAATTTAAATTTCCATTTTATTAATGATTCAGCTCTTCTAGAGAATTTACAAGAGTTGATGGGAATAATGACACATAATCAAATAAGCAGATAAAAAATTAGTTGAATTAAGTATATTCAAAGAGAGAGAGATGAATAATGCAAAGTGAGAAAGAATCGAAGAAGCTCGACGCTCCTCATGAACATCCTAAAGACATACAGTAATATCGACGAGTGCATTGGCTGAGCGATTTGTCATGTAAGTTTCGACTTTTAAATTTGAAATATCAAAGAATAACCATGCATAAACAATATCAGTATACTTGCTTTTCAAGCTACTGTCACATGAATAATTTAGTCAGTTACTGAATAAAATGCGTAACCTCAGAGTAGTAGAACTCATACCACGTGCATGAAACAGGAGAATCAAATATTAAACTTTGATGGTTCTTGTTTTTAATGAATGTTTAGTTGGTCAAAACAATTGGCAACTAACGTTGCGACGAGGGATGAGTTTGTGGGTTATTCGTTAATACACTACTTCTCTTTACTATACATTTAATACACAAACTATACAATTTCCATAATCGATCAAGAAACGACGATTTGAGTAGTATGTGTTTGATGCACCCGTGAGACTTATGCTGTTGCATATTCATTACGTTGGAGCTGACACTGCACCCGCAATCTATTTAGAACAGAGGCCAGAGAATTATCTCTTTTTGTAAGTGTGTCATTCACCAATGGAAAGTAACGGAAGCTGAGACGTTTAATCCTGCTCTTCAGAAACATATACCTTATGACAGTATATTTTACCTCTCTCGGAATAAGTACTCAATTCCCCTTTCATATTCAGTTCTTATAGATGACCATTGACGGTTCTTACCACTAACGGTAGATATTCAAACACTGTTGTGTTATAACACGACAACACAAGTTTGACAAATCGGAAGATATTATTGCGGAAAGGATGGTTGTAACGCTGGTTGTAAGGATGGATGCAAGTTGCCGCAATGGGTTAGGAGACGCTCTTAAGTAAGTGTTATAACCATGAGTTCGAATGCAGTGTACTATGTATCTTACACCAATATTCTCTCTCCTCTACAGTTTCAATGAAAAGAAAATATAGTGTTTGAAGGTTAAAAAAGAAAAAAAAAGCTTCCGGAGAAAAAGAAAGGGCGAGACACTGCAGACGTAATTCAAAATAATAGCGTTATCTACCTCTTAGTACCCTAAAAAGCAAACACGATTTTTTAGGATTAGCCAATAAAAACAGCGCCCTCTTGATAGGTCTGACAGAGAACTTGGTTTTTTTACAAGTTACTGGCGCAGTGTAGTTTTTGCTTTGTATTGGATTTAATTTACACACGGTTAGTACTGTACATGCCGGGAGAATTGGCTGGGATAAGATTGACTGATCATGTTATGGTGATAGGCTGGCAAAGAGACAAGCAAATTCAATATGTTCAAGAAAGTGTTTGCATCGTAAATCACACGAGTATGTTAGTAAAATCTAGACTCATCGTTGTCTTCTCATAGGTGTCTTCCGGAATTTGCACCCTCCCAAATAGGGTCAAAACCCGTTGAATTTTGTGGTACAATTGTTTTTTATTTGAAATGGGTCAGCTTCTACCATATAATTTTGAAGTAGTTCTTAATACCACGGTATAGATTATATTATCCAAATGATATTCTTCAGGTTTGATCGGTTCTTGTTTTTATATTACGTGAATACGTAGATTCGAGAAACGTGTCATTCAACAGAGACGAGTCGTCAACAAAACATCTTATAAGTTCCTTCTCAATATTTTTATTCCAATCAAGGACAAATAAAAAAAATAATTGGCCAATCACTTTAACTGACATTGCCCGAGGAAAGAGCCGGTGGGTTTTTCCAGCGATTAGTAGTTTTTACCTAAAGTGAATAACAGTCACAATTCTGATGGTAATTAGGTTGTCGAGCTATCTTTGTCTTGTAGTAAATGATGGCGAGTTCATACTTTTTTTTTTTTTTTTAACTGGAACTGGACAGTGTTGTAGTCGAGTCATTACAATCCGGGGCCAAGACAGAGTCCAAGGCACTAGCCCTCGAGACCGAGTCGAATTCACCATCGTTCAAGTTCGAGGCGAAGTTCGAGTCACTTCCTTCGAGGCACCTAGTCACTATGTTTCAAAGCAGTTCAAAGTGTTTAAAATTTCATACGATTGATAGGAATACTGTAGTGTAGGTACCAGTACTTTGTTTTGTTTTTATACTGGTCTGCTAACTAGTATCAAACACTTTCAAAGGTACAGTAATCAATTGGATCAGTTAATCATGTATTTGTGTTATCAATACATGGAACATTTGTCCAAAAACTATCCACACTCATGCAACAGTGAAATTGCAATTTTATTTTTCTTGTCATCTACTCTTAATTGATACATATTTACCAAAGTCTGTTCTTTTTATCTTTATAGTTACAATATACGGTTTATATTTTACCAACTATCATGGTGCTTGATTCTGCGGTAATACTCAGTGGTTGTAGTCTGTTCTTTTAAATTTGTGTCTACCCCATTCATCTCAGGCATTCTCTTCTGCGTCTGTTCCCTTTTCAAGTTGTCTTTTAACTCTGTGATCTGTTAAAAGTGAATGATGTACGGTATGGTAAGCAACATAATTATTCTTTGATTATAGTTATCGTATCCATGTTAAGGCAATAACACAAGGCTACAATGCTAGCATGTAATGCTTGAAGACATCTTAAGTTAAAATCTTACTTCGGTAGACTGAGGTAACTATATACTTTGCCTATACTTTTATTTGTAATCATAACTTATTAGCAGTCACAAACAAGTGTCGGTTAAACTTACAATGGAAGTGCTGGTAGTGAATAAGCACTTCTGATGATTTAATTATTCCTGTATGACAACACGCCGTCGTAAAAGTGATGACGTCATCTTCGGCGAGCCAACTACTTTCTCGAAGATATTTGAGAAGATTGCGAGAGGCTGAATCACTATTGAAGAAAGCCATTGATCTTCCAGGAGGGATCTTGAAATAGTGGGCCAGTTTGCGACAGTCGTCTTTTTCCAGGACTAATTCCAATGACCTCAAGGTGTTATCAAAACTGAAGATGTTTCCCTTGATGATAACGTTAAAATAAAAATGATGCGATATTACTAAATATGTTAATGGGCATAAGATGTTATCTAAAATTTAAGGATGTAATTGTAATGAGTATTAGCATTACTCTTACTGTTACAGTTATTTTATTACGTAGTATTTATTCATGTAGTATTACATCGTCTGAACGTTTATTTTGTAGTATTACGTTATTATCATTTTTCTTGTTATTATTCACAAAAAAAAAAAAAAAAATCAATACACCAAACAATATGTGACACCTCTGTTGGAAGAATGGACGCATGTAGAATACTTCAACTGAACCACTCAACATCTATTGGAATCACAAAGGTATAGATACACACGACGCGAAGATTTTGCAACTCAAGTCACTCTGGCCAACAAGAGCAAGACTTATGTTTGAAACACCCTATCCTTGTACACAACTGAGTGGCAAAAACAACTTTGAGATATCCTAGGTAACTCAACCGTGACTTAATTTACGTCCGGGATCACGACTAAAAGGATCGGCCTTGTACAAAAGAAATCACAACATTTCGACTTAAAGAGTGACTAAAAAGGAATGACATGTTAGCCAGAAGGTGCTGTCATTTATCCTGTTTAAAAAGAATATCCTCGTATTAATCGGGACACTCAGAGCCTTAAAACTTACAACACTCAGAAGAGTACTTTATCTCCCAGAGGTTAGTATAGAATTTCAGGTCAGAATCAGCATGTGAATGTTGAGACACGAAAGAGATAATGACAATTTACAATGAAATAGGCAGAACAATAATTACAATTATTAATTTCATCAGTATCACTCTGCTTATCGCGTCGTAAATGGAATTAGAGAGGAGGAAACAAACTTCGTAAACATGGAAACTGAAGAACATATTGAAATGTTCCAACACACACACACACACTCACGAACACACACACACACACCCTAACTCCCCGGTACTTACCACATTATAAGAATAAATCTGTCCACTCCTTGATGTCACCACAAACAATTTGTCGTCTTTGTCGCATATCTTTATTTTTCGGGAGTCTGTTGCCACAGTAAACGCAGCCCTGAAATAACCTTGGTTTGGCGAGTATACCACAACGAGTTTAGGGCTATTGGACGATACCCTACCAAAGTAAGAACCAACACCCCATAACACATACAGTAATCCATGCTTTTTACTAATGGTCACACTCAATGCTACGTTGTAGGAGACGTTTGCTGGTCTATATTCCCGTTCTGCACCTCCGTCAACATTATACCTAATTACAGCTCCCATATTTGAACAAATATACAATCGCTTTTGTTAAACTGCCATGTCCAATGGCCAATTTGGAAAGTTGATTCCCATTAACTTTATCGTATTATCTGTCTGTAGGTTACAGTCAAACATTACCACCTGTGACGTTGACAATGCAATGTATACGGCACAATCACTCACAGCCATACATCTAGGTTTCCCGACAAATTCAATTTCTTTTTCCACGCAGTGGGAATCAGTATTGTATGTCTGAATGATGTTCATAGAACAGGTTACGAGGTGAGCGTCATCTAGAATGCAGGTAGTTCGACGGTTGTCTGGATGGGCAGCTTTAAGTTCTAAAGAAGAAACAGGCTTTGAAAATTCTGAAAACGGTGTCGCCTGACCACCGTGATCGATGTCAGGTATCTTAAACACATCGACGAATGTAGCCTTTTCTTTGTTGTTGTAACCAGAAACGGAAAGGTAGTCTCCAAGGACGTCCAAGTGAAACGTACGGAAATTTTTGTCCTCGCTAAATCTTGGAATTTCAGTGCACGGTACTCTGTATACGAGAAAATGATGTGAAGGAAAGGAATAATTTATGGGAATAGCGTTCATAACTGATCCTTTTTTAATACGTCGTTGGGAGAGAACACACACAGCTTATCACTGCAAATTAAAAAGATTCGTTGCTCAAAAATGTAAACACAATGTAGCAGGGGAGTCTTTTATAAACAACTTGCCTTAGGTCGCATATATGGATAGGTTTGTTCATCAAAATCTCAATATTTCTAGGTACTGTAAAGTACGCAATTATTCATTTCTTGCAAAAGAGTAGATGTAAACATGTAAGATTAACATTACTTTCTTTACCACTTTCCTGTTATTTAAATCCACGTCAGTGATATACGTCATCTGTTCTGTGCCTTTCACCATCCAACTTTAATTAAAGGGATATGTAAGGATGCTTACTCCAAAATGGTGCAATATCTAGTCACGGTGTCTCTCATTAACGAGACGCAATATGGCATCTTAACAACTATATCTTTTGTTTTTTTAAGTGGAAACACGAAAGGTGGAAAAAAATTCACCTCTGAAGGAATCATTCTGCAATCATTTCTTTTAGTAGAAGTGATTCCGTTGCAAGTGATAGCTATGTTTGAGGACACTAATCTCTATTTAAGCTCTGGAAGTCTCCAATTATTGTTGTCCTGTTTACTCATCATAAGTACGAGTGACTTTTTCTTATCTTCATGAAACTTTACGAAAGATTATAACCTTAAAGTATAACCTGCATAGTGCAAATTAAGCCATTGTAATTTCATCAGTCCAGTTGGAATGACAAGAGAGAGATGAGAAATCCAAATAAGTTCTTAAAGCCGTGGACTAATTAAACCACATTTTATACGGAATGAAATTTCTCCAGAGTTGATCATTTAAAACAAATATTATAAATTAGGGATGAGTAAGTTTGGATATTTGATTTACTCTCAGAATGGATATAAAAGTGCAGAGACTATCTACGTATGGATGACATCGTGTTGAGAGTCTTAATACTTACGAGGTGTCTGGTGTTGCCATGATGAAATGCCCAACAATCTGAAGTAAAAAATTGACAACATATTGTAATGAATATCTCACGCTGAAGACGTTTAAACGTGAATTCGGAGGCACTAAAACATAATATGATTTCAGTCAGCCCACTTTTCACAGTTTCTTCTGTATATCGTTCAATGTTAGTTTTCTTCGTTTTTGGCTACTTTCTTTAATTCTAGTGTTTTAAATCACCCTACAGGGTGTGATTCATGTATTCAAACATCGCACAGCTTACGGAATAACAAGTTTCTGTCAAGTAGTAATGGCCTAAGTGAATGGAAAATTTATTGGGGATCACAAATTTGTAACATGACATGTTGTTAAACTGTAATCCCCGCTAGGTTAGTATGTTTGCCTAAACGATATTAGGTATTTTTGGAGGAGCATCATGAGATGAGTTAAATCTTACTTAACTTTTAAAGTTATGTTAGGTTTCACCTAGTACACATTATCAGGCATAACATTCATAACGTTAACCTTTTCCATGTAGAAAAATTAAACGTCTTTCTTGTTGTGGCCTAAAAGTTTCACGTCAAACCATTGCCGCGACACTGGTCAGTAAGCGTGAGTGAAGACTTTCCTCTGCTTAAACATCGACTCGGGTGGCATCTATTGCAAACAGTGAGTACAGGTCTTTGTTAATGTAACGTATTAACGACAACATCATATACTGCATTGACGTTAATGCTGTTAACAGGCTAAGCCATGCACACAATTTGTAACCTAGCTGAAAAGCGGAACTGTTAATATGTGGTATGCTATTGCGATTGTATTGACAAAACATGTAGCCAAATACTTTAAAAAATTGGCTCTAGAAAGATTGAAATGTCACGTTTGTCTTTCTGATCAACGTATCAACAGCTTCTTTTCTATGTCTGGAATAAAACTTCAACTTACCTTGAGCACAACTCTAGCGTTAGTGCTTGTGTGATGCTAGTCAATACCAACGATGGGTGTCGTGTAAGCTAGCAACCTTATGCTGACCTCTTCCAGCATTTACCGGAGTCGGAAGGTTCCATTCACTGGATGTCATTGTGATAAAGTCATTAAATAGCTTATCCGTGCAGTTCTTACCCGAAATGTGAATAAAATTTACAGGCCGTGAAACATTTTAAGTAGTAACGCGTTTGTCGGCAAAGTTTACCCCTCATCAAAATTTACCCTGCATCACGTGATGATGAATAAAACAATATTTAAAGTCTAGCTGGCTAGTAAAAAGGCAGTCAAATCATTCTCAATTATACAGTTCATCCGTCAATATGATGAGTACTATTTCCATGATGAGATGTAATATAGCTTAGGACAACATATCGGTAGGCATTTGATGTTCAATCGTCCATGCTATTGATTGCTACTATATTGAATGGAACAAAATTACCTGGGGGTGATTTAACTTACCTCATCATGTGATGAGTACTAAGATGCCTGTTGGCCATCCTTATCGTTTGTTTAAGTGTTTTATGAATAACACGATTTTTATCGTCTTCAGATGAGCACGCAACATTTAGCGTCTTCCAGCTTCTCTTTTTTTTCGTCACTATAACATTAATTTTGAGGCGCACAATGAGAGTACATAAACTTTAAATTGGCAAATGAGAGAAGTATGTTTCAGTCTTTTGTATCCAGATTTTTACATAATCTCTGACAAATGGCATATACTTTTGGAGACATTTCGAGAAGTTTGTTTGCCCCCAGGAAATGTTTATTACATCATGATTCCTAACAACCAGGTTCGTTGTGAGGAAGAAACATAAAAAGTTAAAAAAGTTTCGTCACAAATTTACTAGGGGGGGGGGATGGTACTTTGAAGCATTTTCGAGTAAAGGTTCACGATTTTTGTTCTTGGTATCAGCATGAAGTAGCATGCATGAGATGACTGTTGGTAAAGCTTTTCAAATGACGCTTTGATTCTACCGTTGCGATTGTGAATGAATTCGACAAGCCATCGTGTCGTCCGCGGACCGATCTACTTGATGATAATCAATCTTCAATTCGTGGAAGTGTTACTGGTACTGAGAACGAAAATGAGAGCCGTTTAGACAGCTGCTGACGTAACCAACCATTGTAAGGACTTACCTAAACTGTCCTTCGTGGTCTCAACGGCCAGAACGTGAATAAGATGCCCGGAGCAATGGGGACGATCTCACGCACGAGAATATAGTCATCTCAGAAGGACTACGTGGTAATTACAACAGGCTAGGGCGGTACAGCGAATCAAGGTAGAATACCGCATAGCACGTAACAGTTCATAGAATACAGGGAATGCCATCACATAATGGTAAATAACCCTGGCTTACTATGCTCACTATCAGATACAGGAAACCAACTATATGGTGTTACTACAGTAGGATTCCGTACACTGGAAGTTTACCTAAAAAAAACATACAATATATACGCCGTCATTTTCTAATCAATAATGGATACGTAGTAATGCAGTATTTGACTAATCTAAGTGCACTATGTAGGAAAGCATACCTAGTGTATGGTTATCCATTTAATATGCTGTATATGTCACAGTCACTACCGTATATTGCAGTCACGATCTTTAGTCATGAAAATACCCCTTTGAGCGTTAGTCGTAATTTCATCAAATACTCAATGAAAATGGTCTTTGGTCCTCCATGCTCTATGGTAAGACAATACAGACTTGAATTTGTCTAATCTGATTTTGTCTTTATCACAGCCATCTCCCCCTGTCTCTTTCGATCATTTCGTATTAATTCTAGCTTTAATAAAAGATTTAAGTCTTATCGAACCATTCTAATTTTTTTTTTTTTTTGACAGGCTGCCATTGGAAAAGGGCGATGAAAGAATCTTGAGCTTACTTGAGATGTCATGAGGTTTGTAACAACAAACATAAATCCATTTAAAGCGGTGACGCTAGAAATGATAACGGAAAAGAAAAAGTATACGATGGCTTGTAAAAGACAATCAAATTTGACTGCTCAAGTCTATTTTAACATACAATGGGGATACCATAACACAGTAATGGATACAACAATCGGTAGACCATTGGTAGACAGCCAGCCGATTAACGTAGAGACTTTCCTGTGGACCAATTCACCACAGTAGTTACTCTTTCATACTCGTAACTCCAAAATCTAAGAACGCCAGGTTTTTTTTTATCATGCAAGCTCAAAAAAGGGCGGTTTCATCCCATGGGTGACGTAGTGTATTTGGTGCCTGGGGTACTAAAACAGTTGTAGATATAATTTTAAAGGGACATGCGTTCCTATTTCTAGTTACGTGTCCAAAGTCATTTCGCTTCATTTTTCTCTTCTTTTCTTTAATCTTAAAGTGATTGCGTGTGTACTGAAAAACCAGAAGGATAAGATGATGTTTGATCTTAACTTTTTCTTTATTTTAAAATGTACACGCGAGGTTGTACATGAACGGACTATGTCTTTCAATGAAGGAAAATGACAGTAAGTACTTCGAAATCAACGGGATTGGCATAAAAACAGTAGAAAACAGAAATCATTTTTGAAAAGTAACGATTCTTTCTACGTAATGAATATGCAACCAGTACAGGTCTGTGCTAATGTATCAAAAACATACACCTCAAGTCGTCGCTCCTTGATAGGTATCGGGAATTGTAGTATTTGGTGAAAGGAAACACTGTATTTACGAATAACATAGGAACTGAACACAACCTTGCCCCTCCGCGTCTGTGATCCTGAGTTGGTAACTGAATGTTCAATACTAGTATACTTCCAAGTGGCTCGTTCAAAGAAGTACACCGTTGACTTGAATGAAAACTGTCAACCACTACATTATCGTATTCTACACTAGTTGTCGTTATGTTAGAAGAATTTGAACTCATATGGCAAAATTAACCAACTGAAACCTATTTATTTTCCCAGATTGTCTGAATGGTGTAATGAAAAGCCTTACCAAAAGTTTGGAGATGAAATTTCAATGTTTTTACTTTTTGCCTAAGCACGCAATCACTTTAATCTACTTCCTAGTCCTAGTGTTGTATATGGTGGACGCTAAGCTCTACCGTACTCCTGAGTCATAAAAAGCTCAGTTTCCGGTATTTACCTGAGCTTATTAACCTTTTCTTTATTCCCTTCCGTCGGTTACTGTAGACAATAGAACACTAGCAGCTCTCCACTACTCCGGTTATAACAACGCTGCCTATGCGAATCACTCGTTATATAGACGGTTGAAGCACCATCTACGTCTCCGAAGAAATTTGGCGGTACCTTTGGCCTGGTACCTACAGCCATCTGGAACAGTGGTATCGCAAAAAGGCTAGGCCTACCTTTTCTAGGTGTGTAAAAAGGGGAAAAAATGTCAAAACCCCTCCATTATTTTTCATAAGGGATTGGAAGCAGTGTGACTTCGTATCATTACCGTGACAGTTCCTACTTCGACGAAATGCCACACATTTTTGTAGGGCTATCGTAATTTGCCAAGGCAATCAGGAACGATGACGTCATTAAAGGGAAAGTCAAGAACATAGGACTTCGATGTTAACGTTAGGCTTAGGCCTCGATACATACTGTCAGATGTTGCAATGACGCCATTTTTCAAATTAATTTGGTTTGCGAATCTTTTTTGAACAATAACGATGTATAATCACGCTTCTTTTCAACGATACCAATGATTATATTTAAGGAAGTATTCTTTTTTTCTTTCAATAATGGCGAATAATGACGCCGCTCGACGAAAGTGACAATGTGTAACGTTACTTCAAATTTTGATATTAAATCTGAATTGACCCTACCACAGACGTTGGAGTTTTTTTTTTTTCTTACTTTTAGCTATGGTATAACTAAGGTGTACAGAGATATGGCATATAGAGATTAATTATACACTTGATGGATTACGTTTCCTATACTGTCATAACGACGGTCTCAGTTGCATGATAATAGAGATTTAAATGGGTGGGATTTCATGCGTGTTTATTACAATGTTTCTAGTGTGTCGAATGATTTTGAACCCACGAACGAGAAATGAAGCAATTTCTTAACACAGCGTACACAATATTTTTTGGATCAAAAGTTACTGTATTGGGTATACAAGGCATGAATTATGGTTATAGAGAAGTATTTGTTTATTATTTTCCTGGATCCATCTGAGCATTTATTTACAGGTATCACTTATTCTTTGCCAACAATTTGTCCTATTCTATGTGCGTACACGTAACAGTTAAGTTTCATATTTTTGTTTGTCTTTGAAAAGTTGATTTACACATATTACCATTGATTATCATTGACTGTGATGTTTATGACTTTTCCATTCACTGTCCCGCTTCTCCCAAGGTGTGCAGATCATTTGTTGTACAGGGGCTCTTACTTACATGATGTATAACTGTCATATATCATATTTCGTATACATAAGTTCATACTGCATTCACAATTTCCTATTGTGATGGTTGTACTGCTTTATGAAATGTCGACATGAATCACATATTTTAGTAAAATTTAGTAGGGTCCTAGCCGTTTCGATTCATCTGTTTCGTAAGAAACACATAAGTCCAATAATTTAAGCATAGTACTTAAATGCAAGCAATGCACTGCGGCTAAGACCTACGCTTAATGCACGGTCCAACGTTGATTAACTTTTCCATACGCACAAAACAAGATTTCGAAAAAAAAAATAAAAGAAAGTTTACTTCTTACGTAACAGCAGTTCTATCGCAAAGAACTCCCAGTAAAGGTAAGCGAGATTCACAGGATATCAACAATGTTCGTGTGCAATATACAAAGCAGCAACAATAGCAAGTATAGTAACAATATGCTAATCTATTTTACTTTACACTGTACCCAGCTCAATGCAGCGTGTATGTTGTGTGCTACTGGCGCACTACTCGTTTATATAGTGTGCGCATGATGTGCTGATGTACATTGTGCCTATTCCCCGTTTACGAGCACTAACGGAGTTTTGTTTTCATAACTAATTCAGTTGCAGATTTTTGGAATGTTACATTCAGTGGAAATCATGTCTGCTACATCACACAATATTGTTAACCTTCACGCATAACGTAATGGAGCTCAGGCCTGCGCCTATTTGACTTACTCTGCGTGCACGGCCCCTTTGCCTTTGACTGGAAGTTTAACGATTGCAGCCGTACGATTTACGATTTCATACGATTTCAGTCTATTTTAGTCGATTTTTATTCTATACGATTTAATTCTATAAAGAGTCGTTTTGGACTTCTCCGTTAAAATCGATAGAAGGAATGATTCAAATCAGACGAATGATCCTTTCGCGCTACACGATTCTGAAACTTGGAAAGGTATATCATTACAGTAATAAGAATTACTACCAACATTATCACTGTGTTCTTTTTAAGTCTATGTATAACTTAATAATGATTTATATTTTAGGCCTAAATGTTCGCGTTTTATCAGCTACGTAAGCTAGGACTACGTCTATGAACTTCGACTTGGATGTTATCCACTTTAAGTTACGTTTTGTGAATACTTGGAGCGGACTTACAAAAACACGTGTCGCTCCACTGTACTGTTTTAATGTGTTCATCCGCCTGTGATTTTACTCGAAAATCGATCGTGCATTATCTAGCGGATAATAAAAGGTCACGTGACTGAAATCTGCCAATAAGGGTTGATTCTTACCGAATATGTACGAAATTGTATATCCAATTACGTGCAGCTGAGTACAGTTAACCATTGGAGATAAGTCTTAGCCTTATATTTTCTCATGTCACAATGTCGTGGTTACCGTGTGTAAATATACTTTCCTGCTTAATAATATCTAATAATATCTCACTTTAAATATCTTACTTTAAATGTCAGAATATGTCAAATCTGTTAAATAGGTTAAATGTCAAAATTTCTTACTTTAAATGTCTGGAGGAGGATGAGGAGTGACCTATGATATTTAGCTGCTGAATTGACTCGTAGAAAGTTATCCATTCAACGAAAACAACAACAACGAGAAAATGTACATGAAAATCCGTATACTGAAGGGTCATATACACTCATCATCATAACAACTCAGTTAGTAGAAGTAATACTGTGAGCCATAAGCCCCGGCAAATCGTTGTCATTAGCACGACTTCATAGAACTTAATAAACTGCACGACATATGCGTACCTATTTGCAATGATCTATATAGCCTACGCAACAAACAGCGATCGAAGAACCTATTTAAATTTATTCCTCACTCGAACATAACTTCTTACAACGACCTCGTAAGTGGTTATTGAGGTCATTTAACTTTAATTCTTTTTTTTCTGAAACTTATTTGCATCGCTGTGTATGGCTTTAAATTGCTGTCTCTATTTTGCAACATTTCTTTATGTATATGTTTGTTTTGTCCTCGTCCTTTTTCAGTTTCCGAGAGTTTCTTTCAGTTTCCGAGAGATTGCGTGACGTGTATTTTGCGGACAAGTATATCGTGGCAAAAACATTGACACATATTGTAAAAGTATTCCCTAATTTGACCTTTGTATCTCGTCCCTAAACATTTACAGTTGCCATAGTTACAGTTACAATTGCATCATTATGTGACATCTCTTCATGTGACTTGAAGGGAGCTCCAATATGCCCGTATGAGTAGTGAGAAAGAATCTTTGTAAACTTTTTGAAAGTTTGAGTCCCCAACTCCTTCAATACTGAAAAGATGATGACGGTCAAAATTGGTAGAGTGGTGATGCATGGTCTGAAGTTGTTTCCCCGTAAAAAAAGTAGTGCGGGTCAGAGGTCAAGGGTCACAAGGCAAAGGTCAAATTGGTGAATATGTTACTTTTCTACTTTTCCTAACTCAAAATGGCTATTTCTATTTGACCCTCAATTATATTATCGCTATGCAAGATTTTTTTTCGAAAATGATATTTGTATGTGTTTTGAGGTCAAAAGGTCAAATTGGCACTGAAATGCTTTCGTCGGCTACTACTAGACCGCAGTACCAATGAAGATCAAAGCTGGTAAATAGGAGAACCACGGTCTGAAGTGATGTCTCCTGTCAACTGAATGTCAGCGTCAAAGGTCAGAGGTCAAATCTCAAATCTGCCAAATGTTTTGAAAAAGTGTGGCGCGATTTCCTTCTTGGCACAATGTCTAATTAACTCTCTAACTAACAATGGGTAAGGTATAAAGTGTTCATCCCATCCGTGACGTCATTGCTTAAATATCAAGGTTACTACAGCACATAATGCAATACACATTGTATTAACAGGTTCTGCTGGTACAAGGTGTTAACATAACTTCATAGAATTTTCTTTTCAATTCAATTCTAAATCATTTTTTTGACCTATACAACCGTACTTCGGGTGAAAGATTATGTCTAATAACGATGCCATTTGCATGTTTTTTTTTTTTTTTTATTGTAATGCCCTCATTACGTTTTCACCTCACTACGTTTTACCTCGCTATGAACCCCCCACTATGTTTTTACTGGTAGCGTATACACTAGATAAGGATCTGACATGTTTCAGTACGTTTTCAAGAAAGAAATTGCGCTGGGTGTTCGATGAAGCTCTCGATAAAAATAATGAAAAAAAAAAAAACGAATAAAAGAAAGAGCGAATGGTTAATGACTCCGATAGGAACGAGGTAAGCAAATCTGTGGCTTGCTTGTCACATCACAGCATGAGGAGATAAAAACTGACTGTAGATTCATTTTCAAGGAACCCTATCTCGATGGATTTGCGTCTCTTAACCCTTCCCTCAAGCTCATGCGTGAGTGTAGTCGTAGTCCGCTGAAGAACTCGAGAACCTCTATGTGTGACGGAGAAACTAGGGGGCTTGGATGCCTCGATGGCGTTTTCTTTTTTTTTAAATGTTTTGTTCCTACGACGAATGAAGAGGTCGGATTTGATCCAAAATAGTGTAGTATACGCATGAGTGTATAACATACTCAACAGGACAGTAACTTTGATATCGAATTTTCACTCCTCGTATGCAGTTCGTTACTATGAACATACCTGCGTAGGTCTATGCGTAGTGCATAAAACTATTTGTAACAGTAAGAAGCAACCGCTATTATATTGTGAATTGTGATCACCGCGAAGATGACATTGGCTCTGTAAACAGCAGTTTGTATGAAAACTTTGATTCGATACCAAGTTTACATGAAGATAGACCTTTAGGCCTATATAGAGTGTTTCACGGTCATCAGCAGAGCCTTCGCCCCCTCAAAAAAAAAAAAAAAAAATATACATATATATATATATATATATATATATATATATATATATATATATATATATATATATATATATATATATATATATATATATATATATATATATATATATATATATATATATATATATATATATATATATATATATAAAGAGGAACAATAGTCGGAAAATCTGAAATACCATCTGAAATTTTTCATATCTCAGTCTAGCTCACATTATTCCAAAAAAAAAAAAGATACCAAATGTTGGATCAGATTGTGTTTAGAGTTACCTGGTAATCGAAAAAATGTTCAAATAATCTGCTATGCCATTTATTTTTTTTCATATTTCAGTATAAGAGCGACGATTGGAATTTTTCATATCTCGGTCTAGCAAATTTTATAGCAAAGACAGATGCCTTCTATTGAACCAGATTGTGCCTAAGGTAACCTGGTAATTAAAAGAATTCTCAATAAATCTGAAACACTGGTTAATAGAATTTTTCATGTCGTGTAGAAGCGTTTATAGTCTGAAAATCTGAAATATCAGTTGGATTTTCTCTGTCTCAGTCTAGAACGTTTTATGACATAGAAAGATGTGAAGTATTGCACCAGACTGTGTCAAAAATTACCTGGTAATTAAACAAATTCTCAATAAATATAGAAGGCTACTCGGAATATCACATATTAAAGGTAGAAGCAATGATAGTATTAAAATCTAAATACCAATTTGGAAATTTATTTTTCATGCAATAGCTTATTTTATGCCATAGAAAGATACTAAATATTATCTTGGTATTGAACAAATAATTGGTAACTCTGAAATTTCAGATGAAATTTTACTTATCTCAGTCTAGCATGTTTTAATTCAAAAGATGGCAAATGTTGCACTTGATTGCATCTAGGCTTAATTAAAAGGTGAAAATTTTCTCAAACGGTTACCCCGTGCAACCTTCTCCCATGCCAACCGTCATTCGTCCCATGCTTCCCCTCCTATTAAAATACTTTATTGCATGACATTGTTTTTTCTCATCAAGTTGGCTATCATTTAGAGAGTCATCGTTACATGAACTAGCTTTATACTTCATCATACCAACAACGACTGTTGTAGCGATTAAAAAAAAAGCTATAATCGCCAGAGAGTAAAACTTGTTGCAACTTCTCTGGGACTATACCTTCTCTGGATCGCAATACACACAGAATAGTTCATAAGATTTTATCCAAGGTTATTGGATAATATAGTTGAAGATTTTTTTAAAAAAAAGATATCTTTACAAAGTAAAATCTGTTGAACTAACTTTTCTGGAAATCACAATGGCGTAGATATTCTAAATAAGGTTAGCCTAAGTTATGAAAAATTGTCCTTAAAAAGTTTCTATCGTTAATTGAGACATTGCGTCAATTCAGAAATTGCAGACATAAGTTCCTTTTTTAAGGCTGAGTATATGCAGGTCAAGTTTCCCCACCCCCGAAGTACCGTTCCTTACCATCTGGGGGTCTTAAAAGCCAAACTTTCCTTGTACTCTTGTCCATAAAATGGTGGGGCTACGCTTAGATAGTCCGGCCGTCACTTACCCTTTCCCTATAAGTTATTTCGTTTGTTTCTTTCATTGACATTTTTTTCATTTGGGGGTTTTGTCTGATAACAATCTTTTTTTGAACACGTTACCACTTTCATTTCTTTACCTCTCCCTCAGAATGTGTTTCTAGTGTCAGAAAATATCGAGGTGGGATCACAACATAGTTGGAAGAAACAACCAGCCAGTCGGATTTTCGCTTTTAAATTCACACTCTCTAAAAGATGTGACCCTAGCTATACAGCCCTGGTCATCCGTAAACTTATAATCTAGTTGATAGCCCAGTTATATTGGGCTTACACGGCAATTAATTCTCTATCGAAAAAATCAATGGAACTCAGTAATATAGGGTTTTACAAAATGTTACACCTAGTGGGTTGAACTTATCTTGACGTAGACCCTGTATATTGAAAATAAAACCCTAGTGGTCGTAGAAACATTGGGCTTAAGTGTGAGTTCTGTTGGTCGTAATATTGGCTATTTAAACATAGCATGGAGTCAATTCAAGTAGCCCACTCATTCGGTACACTTACTAGGGGTAGAAGCTTTCCATATACACACGCTAGTACCTGTAACCGACTGTTATCATGGTTATAACCTTTCACAACAAAGAACACAGCTACATGCAACTGAGAAGAACGTGTACATGGGAAAGGCAACGTTGGTTTCCAATGACTTTAAATGTGACTGCCGGCATTAGCAACCCGTATGGTTTCCATCATAAATATGCCGAACGATAGATCAGCAGTAGCCTATACAAAGCCGACGATTGCTTTTTTTTTTTTTTTTTTGGCCGATTGCTTGTTGTAGTGCCCGGGTCGAAGCAGTTGCATTGTAGTACACTTAGTACTTTGAAAGCTAGGAGTAAGTCTCCCCTCCCCCATAATATCAAGTCTCAAAATATTATTAGTATCTGTATATACATTATCTTAATTGCTGGATCATCTTGTACTTTCTTCTGGATATTTCTCAAAATAAACAATCAATACATCACAGCCGAAGGATCCAGAGTCTGCTAATGGGTGACGAAAATTATCGTGTCATTTTATTTTTTTTTTTTTTTTTTGGAAGGGGGGGGGGGTTTCACCACTAAACAAGAGATTGTCCATAGGTTTTATTGAAATTTTATGTTATCAATATGATTCGAGTTCCAGGTGTCACGTTCTACTCTTTCCTGGTGTTAAGCGGGCAACTGATGATTTTACTTGTGCCATCTGTTTTCCACGGAAAGCACGTACCAAATTGCTCCGTGGGCTCTCCAAATGGTACACTTATCAATGCTAAACGGAAAGCGATAACTTTTGTGTATCGTTATTCAAGTTTTCTACATGTAGTCCTTGTCTGGCTCACCGTATTCTGTTTGCATCGGTAATATTAGTTGCTGTAACTTCTTGGTAATGAAATCTAAAGACGATATCGCAGCTGCAGTTTCCATAGGAGTGTCAATAGCAGCACGATCTCACATAACCCCTTTCATACTAGAATACGATTTGTTAGAATCCAACATGAACTTCACTTTAAATTTGTTTCATTGTAGGAATAATACGAACAGTGAGCATTGATGTTCCAAAATTTACGACTTATCAGGAACATCTCAACTATTCCTTAGTATTTGTCTTTTTCAATTGTTTCACAAAACAAGTAAAAATGACGAAAAAAAAATCAATTTTGCTTTGATTTAATTGTTTTGGTAAGGTACACTGACCGACTGAGCTTAGCATGAGGTGTGTGTGGTGGGACGCGGAATGAGAGACCCTTCGTTCAAGGAATGAGGCTATCAACAAAAGAAATCTATATGCATATATATAAAATAAGATGGGTGATGAGTCTGAATCGCGTATTTCATAAATTCAGAAAAAAAAAAAAAACTGAAAAATAACGATGAATTTCGAAACACTTAGTGATAACAATACATCTGGTGAGAGGTGAAGCCTGCTGGAGGAGTTATCGGAGGAGAATATATCCCCTGACGACGAGCCCCGTGAATGTTGTACCTGGGCGAAATTCAACCCAGGCTCAGTAGAACGACGGCGCAATTAAACCGCTTTGTAGTAGAATCTCTGTCAAGCTGAACCAGGCGCATTTGACCTACGGTGCAGTTGAACCGCAAGGCAGATGGACAGTTGGTTGGTTCCTGAATTTTCTATCGATATCAACGATCCTTGGAACCAAGCCAATACTATCCATGACTGGGCAACTCCTCCCCTCCCCAACAACTCCTCTTGGAAGATTCCGAACAAGGAGAAGTACCTCCTGTAATGAATTCCTACAGTGTGAGGGTCTCGTCTGAGGGGGAAAGGGGGGAATTGTCGTGGAAAAAATTGTCTGTGTCGCGAATAAACCCAATGGGAATTGCCTAGCGGGAAAGTTTTCAGGATGGGTGTTGTCCGTTGAAATATCCTGGGTGAATTGTCAGAGGGATTTTCCCGGCAGCTATTTTAACACCAACAGTTGTGACGTTCTCCGATACATCAATTTATAGCTAAAAACAATTTTTCTCTCCCAAAACATACAATATATTGATTCTAATTAATGATAATGTTATTTTTTAAATTTTTGTATTTAATTAATGTTGAGGTTATTATTAATTTATTTATATGTTTTATTTTTGACACGATACACTATTAAACGTGAACTTCCAAGCGATTAAATACGTTCGGAAAATAATTGTTCTATTCTCGCAAAACTAATGCAACGAATCCGCCACGGCCGAATGTTAGCTCAAACCAAAAAAAAAAAAAAAATGCTTCTTGGTTTTGTACAATCACAACGTCCCTGTATGTTACGTTGTTTCTTCAGGTTGGAAAGCACTTTCGTGGTACAGAGTAGCGAAACAACGATATAGCCTCAAGTGGTAAGGCACACTCCTTGTTTAAATTATAAACTTATACCTAAGTACGTGAAGCAAATCTACATGTTATTGGAAAACATTTTGTCAAAATTTAAAGCAATCTTATTCACAAGCCCCATTTATATCACTGAGCAAAATGAGAGCATATTCTAGATCTGACTGCCTTCTTGATTAAAACAGGGTCACTAGGGGTCATTCAACATTCGCATACTGTAAATCATAATCATGACCAGTATATTTATCTTTTTTTTCAAGTCGCGCCTTCTTTATCAGACAAATATTGTTGGAGAGTCAGTATTTACCTTTTAATACAATATTTCGCAATTACAATTCGTCGATGTGAAAGGTAGCAATGCATTTCAAAGTTACTGATAGACGGGAAAATGAAAATAACTCTGGATCAGGGATACGCTTTTGTTATTAATCATGGAATTCACCTCGTTCCAATAAAGTATGAAAGCTACCAATAGTTACCAACAGTAAAGATGAGAGATAACGTGCAAACGATTAACTAACTTGAAAGATTCCACATTTGTCAAAAAGAAGACATAAATTACATTTAAAATACCAAGGCCAAAATAACGCAGATCATAGTGTCATGCAGTATTAAAACGGCATAACGTGCAAATTAAAGGGAAATAGGGCATTTAGAATACACCAACATGACATACAAAAGAAATGGCTTTGGTCGTTGTTAAACCATTCAGTCTCATCAATAAACACCTGCCAAAACTTCATCTGGTCAAAACATTATGCATGTGATGAGTAATGGCAGATGCATAATTTGAATTTTGAAAAGTTTGGGTGAACAAATTGGTGTTGAGCAACAAATAACTGAGTCTCTATCTGTGAGAAAGTTATTTATTGAAGCGAAGGCTACTGTCCTTCCTTATTTTGAATAATCTATCATTCTGCATCCACAAACTTTGGTTTTAATAATGTGAATGTCTTCTGTAAAACAAAAGCCCTATTTCCCTTTAAAGGTACATGCACTCTGTGCAATTTCCATTGCGACACTTGGTGAACGGAGGACATATGGGAGCCGTGTCGGAAAGAGTACACTTGATGATTGGTGCTTTCCAGACCAGCTCTTTGTCAGACCAAACCTGCGATGTAAAGACGCGGAGTTGCCACATGCACCCGTGAGTGAAATCCTGGCCGCTTTCGTATTTGTAACATTCAAATCTCATCGATTCGCTTTGCGATTTGCTGGAGCTAAACGTCATGGCCAATGAGTTTAAAACCTTTGTAGAGACCTTGGCGCTGAGAAACTCTGTACTCATCCCTATGGTAGATGATACCTCTATTACTAATCTGGAAGTGATTGAATCGCTAAACTTTATAGTGTTTGATACTATCTGAAAAACTGTACCGCTTTTATTACAGCCAACTTTGTGCCAATTTGCTGTTGGTGTCACCCACTTGCCTTTAACCCATTTGAAACGTTGGTCTGCAAGGCCATGGCAGGTTCTGGCTCCAACAGTGCCACTACCGTTACGGTCACTAACATCTAGACATTTCTTGCTAGAATGTCTACTCTTGAAAGAGCAATACTCTCCGTTACATAGAAAAGACGGAGTTCGCCACATCTGATCTTTTCTATCTTCACATTCACTCACTCCTACATTACTTTCTCCACCGGTTAAAGTTATATCCAGACACAAATTCGATTTTTCGTTGACAATTTCTCCGTTTTCATAGAAACGAAACCATTGGTCTGGCTTATCCGCTTCGCAAGCGTACATTTGCACATTCCCTTGTTCGTCAGTTCCATCAACGTCAAAACACAGATTGGATTCCTCATTTCTGAGTCTTCCGAAGTTTTTCTCCCTACCTCTTGATCGAATGTAGAAATATTGATCCCTTCGGCCATCGCAAAGAGCAGTTCCGATATTCCCGCTGCCATTAAATCCGATAACGTCTAGGCATTTAAGTGATTCCAAATTGACGTACCTTGCGGCCCACTACCTAGTACAAAATTAAAATAAAGTACAGTATAGATGTTAATAATTTAATGTATTAATGACAAGATTAATACAGGAATATCTCACTTTCCTAGCTGTAGGCTAACTTTTTTTAGGCTAGTTTTTGGCTAACGTCCTCTCTAAAGTCACCCATTGTTTTGGTGTTGAGTCTAGGCATTCACCTGATTCGGTGTTGGCGTACCTTGAGGCCCACTACGTAGGACAAAATTGAAGTAAATTATAGTATGGATGTTAATGTATTAATATATTAATGCATTAATAATTGACAAGATTAATACATAAATATATCATGTAATCGCTTTGCTAACTGTCGCGCTCTAGTTTTTGACTAACGTCCTCACTTAAGTCACCCCATTACTTTGTTATTGAAATTATTGAATCGATGGTTGTTGGATCATACCTTATGTTTTAAAATTCACTTAAAATATTGGATTGCTCTTTACCAAACCCGAAGTTAGACAAAGTAACCGATTCAATGAGTGTACTTGAACGGTTTGCTCGTAGTAATGTTGCTGCCACATACATGTAAAAACTGTTTCAAGGTTGTCTTCGTTCCGTTCCTGTGCATAGCAAAATTACAAAGTTGATAGTGGCGTAGCTTACCTGCCAAATTCCACCAGTGTCTAAAAAACGATAGACGTTGGTTCTCCTCCAACGTTCTCTGAAAGAAATCCCGAGAGATGCCCCGCATGTAGATGCAAACACGAATGAATCGCCGAATGATTTTGGTTGTAAACAGGTATTTTTCTGTTCGTTGCGAACGGTACCGTCTGCGCAAATGACCATTTGCTGGTCGAGATGTCCGTCACAGCTGGCTGTCTGCACGTCACCCACTCCACTAATGCCTTCTATGTCAACGCACTTCTTGGAGTTCCTCACACGAAGTTCCCCTACATTTAGTGGAACAGGACACAAAGCTTGCCCAAATCCATCATTCACTACGGACGCAATGACAATGAAGCAAAGAATAGCTACCCTGTGCGACACACAAAAATCATTGGGTTCCATCTTAGTTGGTTGGAAGTATAAGTTAGTCTGAACTTTAGTTAGTCTGAAGGTAGTATTTAGTTAGTCTAAAGTTCGTCTGAAGTTAGTCTGAACTTCTTAACTCGAAAGGCTACAGCTGAAAATGATTGAACGATGAAGAATCTGCTTGAGATATGACAGAACGATGGAAATGCTTGCTCATTGAAATGGAATGCGGAAGTCTTGTCCTCCTGCCCCTTTCCTGTCAGCAACCAATCGTAAGTGAGAAACAGCTCGTTTTGGAGTTCCAGGGAAATTAGTGGTTTTTACAGTAAAGTTACCCCACCTTTGTATAAATAGTCCTCCTCTTCCTTGAAAACTCAGTTTTACGTTATATATATATGCTATCATCGGTAAAATGAAAATATAATTTATTATTAAAGAATTTTCTCCTCTCCGCAGAGATAGGAATACTGTACCGTTGATATCGTTTCCCAGGTATAACTTTTGTAGAGGAGAGTACAATTTGCAACACTAGAAATTTGTATGTGATTCAAATGATAGAATTTCTAGTAGAAAGCAGGGATGAAAACCGATTCAATAGACATAAAATGGTCTTCAGATTTATTAAAGGAAAAATACAAACATGTTGTTGTTATATCTCAATATTGGTGTAAGCATGCAAATGTCAACTTACGAAGAAAACAAAACGAATAATATACGATAACGTACATTCCATTGGACAAAACCATATGAAAGAGACTGGAGAGAGATAGGAGGAGAAGAAGTATTTTCTTTCCCTTCCACACGAGGCTTAATGTCTAAGATACACTAGGGAGTTGTTACTTCCAAAGAAGGAGATAAGAAGTAGGACTAAAAGAAGGCGAAAATTAATTGATTATAAAGTTAGGCCTCGCTATTTTGATCCAAGTAAAAAACCAAGTAAAAGTGTTATCTTTGTTTAAGGTCAGAAAATACTCTGTCGTTTGACATGTGTCAAGCAACGGAGTGTGCAACACAGCCCTTGCAAATGAAAAAAAAAATCAAGATTACACCGTCCCTGCATTGTACAATTTTTGTTTCCATTAAATACACAGAAATCAAATGTCAAAGCAGAAAGTTGGACAGCACCTCATATACACAGTAGAATCAACTGTTAATGGTCATTTAACTGAAAGGGAGTTACAAGAGTAAAGTCAGTGATATTTTTTGGAGGGGGGGGGGCGCTATTGTCAAATGGTGTCCATACGCTTCCACGTGCATTTTCGAAATTTGTAAACAATTAATCAATAGCACACTCTGGAACAATTAACTTTTGCATAAACGATTTTTTTCACACACTTTAGTCCTGTCTTCTTGATGGTGTCGTGTGGCACAATTGCCTTTCCTGTAATCGGGTCTCGATTTCGATCGGTAAACTAATTGAAACAATACACCGAGATGAAAGAGTTAAAAATACCCAATTAGAGTACTAGGAATACATTATGTTTCAGTGAATTATTGCGGTTTGTTAGTGTCGACCTTAAAATACTAATATATTAATGATGTATCAAGATAAATGTGCTACTCAGACCTAATAATCTAATAATATGACGTCTTATTTGGATCACAGTAACTTTACAATGAAATTGTCCCACTTAAAGTCTAAACGACACATTCATTCTCTTCTTGATCGCATATTGGTACGTCAAGGAGAAAATAAGGCACACTACAGCCTTACCATGTAACACAGTTGTTCGAAGAGGCTTCTGATCAATAGAACGTTTGCTTATTCATTCTTTCTGTATTGTGGGCAGTAAAATCCTAAAACAATTGCAGTGCACAGATCAGGTGAAAAGTTTGACGTGACCATACCCCACACCGCCTTTGATGTTGTGATGTATCCATGTAGAATATTCTAGAAGAAGAGACATGCATGTGGGACCAAGTTCGTTATTACCAGAACTCCGGACATTACCATGAATGCCATGAGTATTGAGCTCCGTGGTTACTTATAAGCACTACGTTTGAATGCTAACTTCAGTGGTCTATTAACAGACTTTAACCAGTCCCTTAAAAACACTGCTTTCCACTTTCAACGGACTTAGATAACTCTTCAAAGGTATTTTTCCACAATCTCATGCTTCTGTGCCATGATTTGCTGCAATGCTAGTGCTTTACTTTAGTTGTGCCATCGATTAGGATGGAATTTACTGCAAATCAAACTTATTCTGAAAAAAAAGAACCTCACAGGAATTGGCATCCTGCTCTGTGGAACCAGTGATTTTAAAGCCTATTCCAATGAACAGTTAATATATGATGTCTGCAGATGGCACACATAAAGGGATATAAAGCCTTATCATATCTTTGATATTCTATGTGAATGAATGAATGGTTTATGCACAGCCTCTACCTTGACTACAAGGCATTCACGGTCGTGCTGAAAACAAAATAACCAATGTTAAATAGTAGAAAAAAAAATAATAGAAAGCAAAATGGAAAGAATATAAAAAGTATACAAAAGGCACTTAATTAACATTGAGCTTCATTACAAAATTATTCGCATTAGAAAAGAGAAAATGTTTTAGGTGTTTCTTGAAACTATGTATACTGTGCATGTTCCGGAGATCAACAGGGAGAGAATTCCACAATTTAGGACCACAAATTACAAATGATCTGTCACAAAGGGTAGAAGTATTATTTGGTAAGACAATTGCATTAGAAAGAGTAGAGGTGGTGAAGAGATCGGGTAAGTAGACCGGAGCTAAGCCATGGAGGCATTTGAGAACCATTAAAATTACTTAGAAAAAGATTCTTTCGCGAACACGCAACCAGTGCAGCTGAACAAAGAGGTCAGAAACATGTTCTCTCTTCTTTCTACCATAAATAAATCTAGCAGCACAATTTTGAACAATCTGTAGTTTATTCAAGAAACTCTGATTAATACCATAATACAAGCAATTACAATAATCGATCTTAGAGAGAACTAATGCCATAACAAGAGCCTTAAACTGATCAGAATTTAAATACGGTTTGAGCTTAGAAAGTTTACGAAGGACAGAAAAAAGCAGAAGGAAGCAGTAGCAGAGATTTGTTTGACAAACGTAAGCTTATCATCTAGGCAAACACCAAGACTTTTTAGGGAGTTGGCGAACCTTACACAATAATTGTTGTTTACAAAGGTGCCACCAATACTGATGTCACCCAAAACAATGTCACGGCCAACAAGAATAATTTCAGTTTTACTAGGGTTTAAACACAGAAAGTGAGAATTCATCCAAGAAGTTAAAACGGAAAAACACTGTTGAATGTCATGATTCAAGACACGTGATTGGAAGGCAGGAGAGAAGGACAATATCTATATATAAAATGAATAAATAAAACTCAAAGAGAGCTCCCTCCTACATTGTTTTGTTTGTGACGAAGTCAGTTAGACATCACGAGTTTGGAAACTGAATAACACTAAAACACTAGTGTCAGTGCCTCTGTTTTCATTTAGGCCTACTGTTGAAAGTCTCCACTTTCGTTCTCAATAATTTACACACTACATGCATTATCAACCTGTCTGTAGACTTTGATGGAGAGATATATAAAATAAAACTAATGGAAAAACTCAGAATATTGACCTTTTTTGTCATTCACTCGTTAGCCTACGAATGAGGATAGACCATTTTGCACGAGAGACCTGTTTCTAAGAAAATTTCTAAGGGGTTAGAGAAAGCCACAAGATCAGTCTTTCATACGGATCCCTATTACCTGGGCATTAGAGTAGGCCAGAAGTGCGGAGGATGGGCCATGTTGGAATGAAAAAAAAAAAAGGAATTACAGGAAAAGAGTCTAAAATGGCGAAGTACTTTACCAACGAACATGTTACAAGTACAATTATATCTTAAAACAAAGGAATTCTTGCAGATACTTTCCATTTAAATTAGCAGTTAAATGAAGAACTATTTTGCATCTAACCTATATCACGTAAAAAAATAAAAAAACGACTTAAGAAAAAAAAAACGAAGAAAAATCCAAAGTGAGAGAAGGAACTCGCTCCCCAAGATGAATCTTTTATATGAATTGATATGACTTGAAAAGGAGTGTGGGCTGGGTAGGAGCTATGCCAGGTAGAAAAAAAAAAATAGAATTACCCCATGCAAGAAAGATTTTAGAAATGAATATTTCACCAAGCAGTATGAAGAAAAATATCCCTCAAAAAAACAGGAATTCCTGACTGTATACTAAAGTCACGTCTAGCATCAAATGTAGAGCAATTTGGCATCTAGCCAACCCTTACGTTGGCAAAAGTTTTACTCTCGTTTTGAATTACCATACTAATAAACTCAACCCCCCCCCCCCCTTCGCAGTCTGCAGAATCCTTGATCCGCCACCGTGTACTACTGGCAAGTGAGTAAGTTAATAATGCTAGCACCAAATGTATGTAGTAAAATGACGTGTCACTAGGTTAACGACATTTTTAAAGGAAAGCAACAGAGGATATTTGACTCAAGCAACATACATATTACGCATTAAGGTATTAACTGTTTCCGCGGTATTGCTTTAATGTATTAAAATATCCAAAACGAGATATCCACATCAAATTCACGACTCTTATCGTCTTGTAAGACACCGGCAGACTCTTTGACTTACAACCAAGCATCAGTTGATTGATGACTTGGCATATGGGGGAGTTTGATGTGACAATTAAGAGGTTTAAGAGAAACTTTCTGATGCTCTCCTTCTGAATTGTGCCACCTAGTCGTTGCATTCTGCATTCCAGCAAACGGTCCCGCGGAATTTCTTATTAAGTTTTCCGGTTCGAAGTAAGATTGTCGGTTGTCTGTAAGATCTCTCCATATCTTCAAGATTTCCTTATCTATCATATGCCAGAGCTTAATGAATGTAGAAATTCTTACCAAAAATTCGTTGAAACAAAATTCAGATGTCAATTTGTATGATATACATGTAAGGACTGTATACGCATAGGTCTGCCTTTGACGTCACTCCATCGTTGACCTACGGATAATTTAGGACGACAATGGTCGCGTCCATTGTCACTGAACGGAAATGGATGAGGAATCCATTAATCCGCTTAAATCAACAAAACAATGCTCATCGATGATTTAATTTCGTTAAAAATATTATTCTTAGTCCAGGCTGATGAAGACGTTGTACAAGTGTTCCCTTGTATTGCTTGCATACGTCAAGGAATAAATTGGGAAAATCTATTTGCATATGTCGTTTTAAGTAACTTCTAACAATGTTAAACAAATGCTTTGATATTTAAGATTGTTTAGATGGTTACATAAATGCTATTGATATCCTAAGTTTTTAGAGAAGTAAAGTTTATTGTTGTTGTTATTATAATTATTTTTTTTTTCTCTCTTCCACAGCACTCGGCACTTACCATCAGTTGCCACTTTCATTATGTTGGCTTGGTGGCTTTTGGTGTTAAGTGCTTGATCTCCGTTCTCGATTTCCACAGGTGTAAATGTTCCTGTCCTGTTGATGACAAGTCGTTGATCGGATAGTTTTGTTTCGACACAGTGCACTTGGGTTCCTCCGTCCGCTGCCAAATGCTGTGCATGCGTTTTTGCTGTAACCCCGTTTCTTTGGTTCTTGGGTGTTCAGCACCATTGGTCATGTCTGAAGCATGTGACTCTCTGGAGTCCGAAACTGTGTCTGGGACCAGTCAGACGTCTGATTGACGGAAGACGAATCTGCAGAAGACATTAGACAGATATGGTAGAACCTGGTCTTTGCCCCCGGACCTCTCATCCACGTTAAGATCCCTTCCAACATGCAGTTGCTACCTGTGTGTTGTGTTATTACGAAAATGTGTATGTTTTTTTTTTTTGTTGAAATATTGAGTATCAAAATAATAAACTTCAGATAAATGAATCAAGAAAGTACGTGGAAACAATTATTACAAATTCGGACATTTCAAGTGAAGGCACAACACAGGATTTGAGGGTCTCTGATTCTTCAAAACTTTCCAAAAGACCCTGGATGGTAAAAAAAAAAACACAATCCATCGATTTCACATCTCTTCCCCTCCCCCCTTTGTCTTATTGTCCTTCCCATGTCTATCTATAAAACACAGGACTGGGAATGGTACCTTATTTTTTGAAAACATATTATACATTGAAAAGTTACTCTTACAGGAATCACAAAGTCCACAAACTACAATATCCTCGGAATTTATTGAAAAGAAGACATGGCGTTTAACCCCTCACAGATCCCAGTCAGACACCACCATACAAATAAATACACATGGCGCATAAAGCCGCGTTTACATTTGCTCATTGAATCATGGTGTTGCAATTTGTACAATTTGTATATTATGATTTTACTGCCACAGACCCATTTGTGTTTTATACCATGGACAAACTTCTGAATTAATATAAATGCGAGGGAAATGTTCTTTGATAGGTTTTGAAATAGAGACTTCTTAAAGGCAAATACTCATCACCCCAGACAGCTTCAATTCTCCCACCCACCTACGGCTAGTCCCTAATTCTACCTGTCTAAATTCCTCCACACGTGTAGTCAAAACAATGGATCCCTGTGTACGCGGTGTAATTTGAGCTACTCTGCATCTTTCGAATTTGCTGTCAATCATAGAGTACTGTAACTTCGAACCAGTTGAGAATTTTGCTTTGCGGAAAGTAAAAATATAGCTGAGGGTGATGAGTTACTGCCTTTAGCACAAAGAAAGACGACAGCCAACAAAGGAAAAATATGTACGCAGTCATGCTCATCCACGTTGTTTACTTCAGCTTGTATCCGTTTTCCGTCACAAAAAACCTTGAGAAAGGAAGCGATATCTAATACGACAGATTGAGTTCGGGTCAATTTTTCAGATAGTATATATTCTAGTCTAAGGTAAAGTGCATGCGACCTGACATTGACAGTTTACAGCATTGGCTGGTATAACCATCGATTAAGTTGACAGTCGCCAAAAGTGACAGATTTCTATGAACATCCATCAAATATTGACCACTTAACAGTAACAATAAGGCATTATTCTATCTTACACATACAACATGAATAAAATATTGGCTAAAAAAAAATATAAAAAGTCAGCACATATAACCTCGAGGTGTCTCGCTGCTTAAGTTACTCCAAAGTCTTTGAGAGTTGTTTAGAGAAATGTTTACAATGAAAATGTATAACCTGGAAAATATTTCTTGTCAGAGGTAACTTGTTTCTTTTTTTATTGTGCAATCAGTCAAAAATCAGAAAAAAATCGCAATGTCAAAAGGTACACCATGTTTAATCCATCAACATTTAATGATATCATAAACACGGCATTCTTCCCGCTATAGTATGGCATTATTTCCCCAGACCCCTTGATTATCCAAACGCTTCCCTTGGGTGAACTGCGGAACCAGGCGGTGGGTGGAGGCTGAGCACCTCGAATGAAAAATTGGAGGCCAACTGTATGTTCAGTCACCCCCCCCCCCCCACTCCCGGAAAAAGAACATCTTTGCTGAGCGCTTCTAGAACAGGTAAAAGAAGATTTTCAAATTTCAAACATGTGACTGTGACCCTCCGTTTACATAATCTTGCCGATATTATATTCCCCTCTCAATATTTTTCACTCCCTCCCGGTAGGTGTACGGCAGGGCTGTCTATATTTCAGCTACACTGACAGTATTTCAATCTGATTTGCCTTTCATGTCTAACAGGTTCCAAGTCTGACAGTTCCACCTACGTAAGAAAAGTGTAATCTCAGTTTATTTGGAAATTTTAAGGGTAAACCGTATCATTGGCTGTTAGTGTCAACTCTTCTTGTACTTTTAGTTTTCAAGTTACGAAAGCCCAGTGTTTTCAAATGAATACAACTGGTAAGTGCACATTAAGTCACCTTGAATAATTGGAGACAAAATATACTGCCACTGTTGTTCAAATTCATGTACTTTAAACATCTAAGTCAACCTTTAAAAGTGTCGTTAGTCGTTACCAGCAACTTTCCCATTGGCAGACATCAAGGGCCCTCGAAAACTTTAGTTGTCAAACATTGAAAGTGCTAAATGATACTGCTCTTTGTCTAGTAAAATATAATACTATGAATACTAGTAATTTAAATATAAAAAAAAATGGATTTGGATGAATGGGGACGTGGATGGGGGATTGCGTGAGAAAGAAAATTGAGAAGAAAACGTGCATGACATATCGTTCATTCCCAGGTTTAAAGTGAGTGTATCAAATGACATTTTCTGTATTCGTGGGAGAAGTATTACTTCAGGAGGAAAGTTTAGTTCTGATATAGATTTATCTCGTCCACATCAGTGATTTACTGTAATCTTTTGCATAATTTCAAATGTGAACTTGTCTCGTAGGCCATGTAGATAATGAAAATCAAAAACAGGCAATATAGGAATTGCGGGAGCTGGCCCTAAACGGATACACATCTGATCTGGAAAAAAGAAAATGATAACAAAATAATATGAAGTCATTAGTTGGACTGGCAGGCATTACCCTCTAATATTTAGACTAATGGAAATGCCGTAGATATAAACGGTCACGATTATGCTACCGTACGAAAATTTCTCATGACTTATACGCATTCCCATACTACATCTGCTTTGGAAATAATAATTGAATTAAATCCCTTTTCACTTATACGCCTGGGAACGGCATCTTAGTGCCAAAGTTATTTGTTATTTAACCAATTATTGACCAATCTCACTGTTGAATACAGATTATAAGATAGGGGATAAGGCTTTGGCCAGTCAACTAAAAAGGGTAATTAAACAATGTGTTGGGGATTATCTAACCGGATTCATCGCAAACAGATTTATCCGGGAAAACATAAGATAAATTTTAGACCTCATTAACTTTGCTAATGATACAAATTTGCCTGGTCTACTATTCTTTTTAGATTTTGAAAAGGAATTTGATTGCATCCAACGGGGTTTCATTGACATGTCATTAGCCTACTCCACGTTTCCCCAGAGTTTTCGCCGTTGGATTTATATTGTGTGCTGATATATTGTCAAGAGCTGTAATATATAACAATAATATTAAAGGTATCAATATTCATGGTTGTGAAGTTAAGGTTACACAGTAGGCTGATAATCCGGTTCTTCTTTTAGACGGAACTGTAAACTCGTCCATTGAATTGTCCAATACCCTCAATGAATTTACGTTGTGTTCTGGACTGAAGGTATATTTTCAGATAACCCACGTTTCTCTTTGCCCCCCCCCCCCCCATTTCTTTACCGATCTTTACCTTAGCCTCAGCAATGGTCCCATAGAGTTCCTGGGAATTCGTTTTTCCTATGATGGTAATAATCTGTTCCGTTTGAATTATTTGCAGAAACTGTCAAGTCTCAAAAATCAATTGAATCTGTGGAAAACAAGAGATCTCAACCCTATTGGCCGTACTTTTATAGTTACTTCCTTTGCTATTAGTCAATTGGTTTATCTTTTTCAGATTCTGCCAAACCCTCCCAAACATTTTCTGGAGGATGTTCAGCGTCTAATACTTAATTTCATTTGGCATGGAGCTCCTGACAAAATTAAGAGGAAAACTATGATAAACTCCATCGATCAAGGTGGGCTAAAAGTTATTCATATGCAGTGTTTTGCTAATGCGTTAAAAACTGCTTGGGTAAAACATTTTTGGACAAATCCAATATAGGTTATTGGAAGATTTTCTTTAATGCTTTTCTCTCCCCTTATGGGAAGGACCTTTTATTTAATTGTAATTCTAGCGAAGGTAATGTTCACAATAATAACGATATTTTCATTAAAGAAGTTTGCATGGCTTGGGCAGTTTCGTTTGTCATACCGTTTATAAAAAATTCGCACATCAGATTATTTGGAATAACCATTTTGTAAGAATTAATAATTCAATTTGTTATAATAAAACGATTCATAAAGGGGACTTATGTATGTTAAGGATATATTTCATGCCGACAGAACTCCAATATCCTACATTCCATTTATGGCAAGAGGAATACCATTTACTTTATGTTTTGGCATAATTTCTGTAATCCCTCGCAACTGGAAAATTTCACTTCGCAGTGAAACTAAAAGAGTTCCTGACGATCACTTCATTCAAAACATTTTTAATGTCAAAAGTACTTCTAAGTTGGCCTATCCTTTATTAATAGCTCCTCTTGCGTGTAGTAAGTTTAACCGTTTATTAAATTTTACAATGACAACTGGTGCATTATTTTTAAAATCCCCTTTATTACCCTTAGTGAAACTAAGATTCAGTACTTTCAGTTCAAATTCCTTTATAGTTTATTTGCCAAGAACAGACATTTGTTTTTCATGCGAAAGAAGGATAGTCAGATTTGCACCTGTTGCCATAGGGATCCTGAGACCTTAGAACATTTGTTTTGGGAGTGTCCGATGACGTCCGGTTTCCTTTTGGATTCTGAGGAGTTATATTTTTTGGCAATCAATTTACATTAAAGGGGCTCATTGAGTTGATGTCAGTAAAGATTGCGGTGATTTTGAAGTATACAAACACACGACAATACTCACAATTAGCATAATTAATTAAGTTTCACATCCAATGGTTACATAAAAACTCAATTTTTTCGATTTTTTGACCGTTACTTGCTCTGATTGTGTGCATGTGAATGTACTAATGTGAAAATGTCTGGTCACAAAGTTTCAAAAACCAAATTTAATCGTTGGTTACTCACTCATTAATGTTCCAACGTATGTAAAACTTTGAGATCCTTTTAGTTTGACTGTTTGTCATTAGTATGTGAAGGAAACTTGACCGGTTTAGAAAAATTGAGTGAATTTCACAAAACAACTAAATGAGCCTCTTTAACAAAGCACGATTATTTTGGGGGGGTTATAATTTACTGTTAGATCAGCCGATGAATTATTTTGCATTTGAAATGTGATATCTATAATTGTAAATTAAATGAAAAGTTACCAAGTTGTAATGAATTTTGGTACAAACTGAAATTTGCGTTGAAAGTGGAAGCCTACATTAATTCAAAACCAGCTACATCTCAAAGATATAAAGAAAATTTAATGCATTAAAGAATTATCTTGTTCACGTGCCTTGTTTGTTCAAAATTTCAAAATATTACGATATTCACGAGTTTTGGTATATCCTTTGTGGAAGACACAATAACACAGGAGTTCAATTTAATTTGAGGTTTACTTAAATAAGGTCATGTTTATTTGAATTCGTGATCATAATTCAAATAAGTGTTTAAACTTTATAAACTGCAATCTTTTCTCAATGTCTTGTTTTTTTGTCATATCTTCTTTAACCAAGTTCAACTTGTTTGTATTTGTATCAATATTTTCTAATCTGCTGTTATCTTTTGCCTGCTACATCTACTTCATCCGATTGTAAATATTGAGAAATAAATGGAGATGGAAAATAAAAGAGTTCTAACGGTATTTGTCTCCCCCCCCCCCAAAAAAAAATCTACTGAAGCTGTGAAAACCATTCAGTGGTAACACATGTTACCTTCAAAATTAAATGTAACTATAGATCATTCAACAAAACGGATCATTTGCTAAGTATTCGCAGTAATCGTTTCCAATGATCAAAATATTTGCTAAATATTGCATGTCAGATTTTAGGGGAAAATTTACAAATACTTTTGACTTGTCTTCCCTAGATTTTTACTTAAGCAATTGTGAATGTGCTGTTTCATTTTTTTGTGTGCTGTATTAGAAGATGGCCGAAGGTGGTATCATATTTGACTAGACACGTTGAAATAAAATTCAAGTGGTGACCATTTTATTGGTAAGATCGTTTGATTTAATGAAAATCGTGTTTACTAGATGTAGTCTTCTATTGTTTAATTTTACCTTTGTGAAATATGAATAATTTATTCTTGATTTTGTTGCATTCCTTTTTTTATTAACCATCTTGCTGATTACATATTTTTTTGCATAACTTTTGTCCAAAGAACTTTTACCTCCAAAAGCCATTACTTGATGAATTAGTCTGCTAGATTTTTAAGGAAGTCGTTTTTCATGGAGACCACCTTTATGTATTTTCTGCTGGTTTGGAAAAATAATCAATTTGTAATTTAATTAAGCAATGTATATTTTGCACGAATTTGAAATATATTTATCAATCAAATCTTTGGCTATACTGATGTGTACAGATGTTTTGTAAGGTAAATTGAATGTAATATGCCTAAATTTGTTAGTTTTAATATTTATAACTCACCTAGTGACTGGGTTTGCCTTGTGTAATATTTGTAAATTTCATAGAATGTTCACAGTGTTTTAATATTTTGTACTTTTTTCTAAGAGTATTTACTGATAAATAATATTGTATACTATCGATTGTCTTAAAAATAGCTAAATCCTGGTAGAAAGATTAAGAAATAACAGAGCATAAAGTAAAATATTTTGAAAAGTGGCAAAAAGGCAGTGGTGGATAGTGCATTGATGCAAGTTAATATTATTTATCATATGGAGCAAAGTCACAGTTTAGGTACTACCCTTACAGTTGAAATATACGAATTCGCAATAATTGGAATAAATACCTTTGCATCGGCTGGATGCTAGATGAAGATGTTGTCCATAAAATATCATCAGTAACAAGATTGTCTCATTTACGTTCCACTTTTAGAATGACTTGGACCACCGTGTATGTTCCACATGAAAAAGTCACTGAATCAAAAACACCAAACGTGGCACGATACGTTAATACACTGGCTCATCTTATGTGTCTGATACAAATACAAACAGAGGTTCTTACAGTTCTCCATCATTGCATACGAACGAAATAGTTTTGACCATTCTTAAGCCATTCCTTCTCACTAGTTTACATCTAAAAAGATTTCACCACACAAAAGCATACAGTTACGGAAGATGCATCATTTTAATGTTGGAAAGTTTGTGTGAATAAATTAGCCGTGAGCAAGAAACAAATGAATTTCTGTTTGCTGGAAACTTGTTGCTCGAAAGAAAGGCTACAGTATTTTTTTCCTTATGTTGAATAATCTATCATTCTGTGGCCACAGACACTGTTTTACAAATATAATCTCGTCTATTAAACAAAAACCCCGTTTCTCTTTAAGAATGTAACTTTCATTTCCTTTTAATAGACTTAAAAGAACAGAGAAGAATTTCCTTTGTGCTGTTTGATTTTTAGCTAATTGTGAAGCTTCCCGTCTTATTACAGTGGAATCGTGTCCTGTAAAAGTTGTGTAACTAAGTCCATCATGTATGCGTCGTTTACTTGCTGGCAGTTGTTCTGCTATACTTTATGGATGCTTCTTCTCTACGATTGACTGTTTTGTTCGAGGTGTTCTGCTACAGTGGCATAATAACAACTGTTCATGAATTGTTCTACTAGGTATTTCAACCACATCTCAAAATTATGTAACAACAGCTGATGTTTAAAGATTCTGGAGAATATCTTGTTTGATGTTCAAAATACGGTTAAGACATGTCTTGCTTGCGATAAGAGAGTAGACGGAGTGTAGACGGAGTGTGTACACAGCTAGACAGTAGACCCAATGCTGGTCTTATTTTTCGTGATAATTTCAAGTTAGTTCCTTAACTAAACAGTTTGAATGGAAGCGATTTTCCATTGTTTTCAGACGTGGGTCATATCCTCGCTTCATTTTACTGAAAATTGTTTCTAGGTATCAGGAAAATGAATAGATAAAGACAGGTGATTATCGGCAGCATGGATGTCAAAGTCCTTTCACTTTCAATTCATATCTGTTTTGTGACGATGAATATTGTGAATTCCTAGCAGACATCCATTTCCAAGTCACCATAAACTTGGGCCATTTTCTGAGATTATCTGAGACAGAAACAGGCGAGCTGTTACCCGATAACCTGGAGGTGTATTGCCTAGTCAGGACCACCGATAGACGACCAAACCCATAATGATCTGGATTTCTCATAGCCAAAATACCATTAAAAGGTGAAACTCCTTGAGTATAGTCCAACTGATAAGTTGACAGACAATGAACTTCAGAAGAAGAAATTCATCCTCTAGAATATACTGTTAAATTTGTCATGTAGCAACATATATTCCAGTTTATTGGTCAATTGCTCAGACAGAAGGAGCGTGGTAACATTGATATCATCTTGACTTTGTACTCGGCACAAGGCTTTATGACCTATTGGTACAGTGAACTAGAGAACAAAGGTACGGCTGTACATGTCAAATGCCGATTGTACTCCGAATGTGTTGAACACATTTTCTGTGTGATTGAAAAAAAAAAAGAAGTTTTACAGAGATGGAAAAAGCAATGCATAAATTAAGTAACTTTGTAAGTATAGGATGTAAGTATGGTGTACGTACCTAAGTAAAGTATACGTACGTAGTATATAATTCCCCTTCTGTTCGATCATTCACGTATTTTCCATTGTTATGTCGTTGTCTATTGTTGTTTTCTTCTGCTCTTGAGTACTATTACAATAAATAACTTGTATTTCTGTTGATGGTCGGGGAGAGACAGAATACTTTAGCAAACTGAAAAGAAAGTATTTCCCTTGCAATTGCTTACAGATTGGATATCAGTAAACCCAGAGTCGGAATGGCTACAACCCAAACCAAACCAAATCCTACACACCTGAAAAATGATATAAGACATTTACCTCTGCTTTCTCTGTAGGACAGGGAAAATAAATTATGACATCGTCTTTGAGATTATGCAGCTTCATGTTGTATTCAAACTAACAGAACTTACTTTAATTAGTACTTTCCAGTTTTCAGCTGCCCAGTCCACCTATTTCAACTATTCTGTGCTACAGTTGCTTTCTCAGCTCATGAAAAATCATGGAAAAAACTGTCACTGTTCGTCTAGCTATAGAAGGCCCTTTGCTCTTTCACCATGAGAAAGAATTCCTAAATTAGCGATATGGTAAAAAAAATAAATGGCTTGCAGAACTGCTTCTTACAGCCTGGAGCATTAGTGCTGGCATCTGCCCGTCGGGGAAGTGCTTCTTCGGATACTTCATTGGCACTAAGAAAAATTCATACAGCTCAAGTTTCGACGTTTTGTCAATTACAAACTGAATTTTGCCTATAAAAAACCCAAAAAATATTTTACGTATGTTGCTAAACAACGAACACTAAGATTTCACCCCCAGCATCTCACAGTAGAGTTGTTTCAAAAGCAAACCTAGTCCAGAAGTCAAGTCAGATATATTTCCACTGGGGTGAGATACATACATTGTAACACACGTCTTCTTGTAAGGCTGTATTCATTTTGTCTTTTAGTGATTCCGTCCCAACTGACGATAGGTCGACACTTTGGTCTTAAGTGCATTCGTAGAGCTACAGATGAAACATGATAAAAGGTAAATGCAAAGTACGTTATTTACTCTGCATAATTCAATACTTTTGACATTTGTGACTTGTGAGGCTTTCGTACAGATTTTTTTTTTTTTTTTTTTTCATTTTTGTGACAAAGTTTGGTCCAGCATAAAAATGGCATCTTGGCATGTCTTTCAAATGATTTCCCGTGAATATTAATCAGCAACCATGCTACTTTCCATCAAGAAAGTATTCATCTGTGTGACACCTTAAAAGATTTAGATGGCTGACCAGGTAGAGAGCATCAAGACTAAATAGGATAATCCTCGCAGCAAAAGTAGAAGCGACCATAATTTATGTTGTATGTCAGGGTTACTACATAGACAGCCTGTAAAGTTATTGAAAGCAGTAAGCGAATCTAATCTTTAGTTTCGCAATCGTCGCAGAAACCAGTCCTCGGGAACTTCTTCGCGTCTTAACGTTAGGTTAACTACACCTGGGTTCTGTACGGGAATATAGCCTCAGCATGCGCTACAATGCTAGAACTTGAACTTTCTGCTGTAGGCAAACCGCATGTTAAAGTCCAACAGTACCTTCATTTTGCTTCTTACGCTTGAACACCTAACCCTCGTAGCATCAGGACATGGTCAGTATAGCAATCGATAGCTAATTCCGAACCTAACGTCAGGCTTACAAGTCTACAGTACAGACTTGACTATGTCTAAGCTAAATCTCAACTTGTGAAAAAGAAGAATATTCAGAATTGCTTACGTTTAGCTATGTGGTATCCCCGTCGAGCATGTTCCCTGAATTCTCAGCGGAATCACATTGCTGGTTGCGCAATTATGAATTTACATGTAGCTCGGGTATGCTGCCAGTTGAAAACATAAACAACAAAACACTGGGTTCCATGACGTCAGTGAAGAACCTCTACAGACAAAAACATTCAGCCGAATATTGCTGATCAAAAGTATTTGAAATCTCCTCCAAGCTATTTTATGTTTTGTAGTCCCCACAAGATGACACAACCTGGGAGTTTATGCCAAATGATTTTTTTTTTTTTTTTACAGAGGCCTAGAGGTGCGGTGGGCTGAAGAAAACGATACGATACGATTCAAAGCAACTGCTGTGTCAATCCTATTATTCTAAAACGTGAGAAAAAGTGCCAAAGCAAATCGTGGGGTACTGCAAGAAATGACAGTTAGATAAATGGACGTGACCAAACAAGCAAAGCAATGGATAGATGGCGCTGCTTAAATTCGTTAGATCCGCACGCTATCGTGCGTGACAGTGCAAAAGAGAGAGAGAAAAAAATGGCATTAGGATTAGATTCGAACGGAAGAAACTTTTATAGATAAGTTTTAATATTTTTTACGTAAGTACAAAAGATGGAACGTTTGTGTTCGTTAGGAACGTAATCGTATTCGGTATTGGCGATGGGGAAAATACAAGCGGCATTAGAGCATCAATGCTCAAGTCACTGTACAAATTTTGAATCCCACATATCATTACAAAAGGATTTTATTTTGACTTGTGTTTGCATTTTGACAGTCTGTAATACAGTCATGTTTAGTAATGCCGAATACAGATTGGCACCTGTTCTTCCACAGAGAGGTTCACTAAAAACTTATTCATTTCCAGTAAGCAGTAAGGCACAGCAATTTATAAATGTAGGAAACTCACCTTTCACTCGCTACATTTTTAGTTTGGTATATCTTGGAAATTGATGCTTCTTAACTTATGTAACATGTAATGGGACATCTGGAGGGGAAAGTGCACCCAACTTGAAAGTGACGTAGATGCCCAAACAATTCGCTCCTGGAGGTCTCTAAAGTGGCAGCAAGGAGCCCTCCATCGCTGCCTGCAATACCATGATGCCTAGCGCTATTCGGAAACAGGGGAATTCTAGTCAGTTCCTTGCAGGAATTTTCCTCGCTGCACTATTAGGAAATGGGTACGAGTATGCACTGTGTGTGGGTGTTTGTATATGAGCGTGCGTTTTCGGCGCCTACTAGGGATATTCGTTAGTACACACATGGGGTTAACTGAGTCAACTGGGGTTACGCCGCGAAAGGGGAATATCCCCAATTTTAAGAGCACGAAATTTTTGCCAATCACGGTGGTAGTAGCCCTTAGAACAATCCTGGCACGTTCCCCGGTTACCTGATTTTTAACGCATTTGAGTGTAAAAATGTGTAAGTGCTGCAAATTACGATTTAGATTCACAAAGTGTAAGTTTGTTACACAGCATCCAATTTGGAATCACCCCCCCCCCCCTTATTTCGCCAACTCGTGTGTGTGGATTATCCCAGCGACAACAATTAACAAGATACTAGTTTTTCTTTGGCGCCATGTTTGTGAATAAGTACGAAAACCCATTAGAACCTCGTTAATTTTAATTATGAAAATTATGATTCAAATAAAAACTCGATTAATCAAATTACAGATTTATTTAATCGAGTTATGAAATTGATTCATTAAATTAATTAGCTTGATTAATGAAATTATTCAAATTAAATGTGATTATCAAATTACTAATGTAATTAATTTAATTATTAAGTTGTTTAATCGGATTAAAATTGATTTTTCTTTCCATATGTGTCATGTACAAAAAAATTTCTTGATAGATTTTCTTAACAAAATATTAATCAATGTAAATTACACAGTAGATGCTTAATGCTCATGCTTCTGTGATATATGTTCAGAAAAGGATGTGTTGATGTCTGCCTACCCCTGTGTTAGGTAACAATAAAACGCATAGGCTTAAACCATTGTGGATAGTGTGCCATGTTAAAGCAAATATTTTACTTCGCCTAGAATCAGTTTATTATAGTACTAGAGATACATGAGTATTGTGTAGTGCAATAGGACTAAGTTAAGGCCAGATCTAGGCTACACTTAACTATTACACAATCCATTATAATTTATCTTAGCGTGCATGTATAACTTGATTGTTAATTTGTGTGTATGGTAGGGTTTAAAATTCTGCAACTGAGCAATTTAGGCAGAGCAATAAATGTTGCAGTTTGTTCCATATAACTTCAGTTGGGACAATAAATGGTATTAGAGTTCTTACTTATAATAATTTCTTATGAATCATTAACCTCTTCTCACAGTATCTTTTTAAATACGCCTAACGTAGGCCGAGTAGACTAGAGCTGAGCAAATATTTCAAAAGTTAAAAGAAAATAGAAATAGGGCGTTTGTTTTAGGGAAACCATCCATATTTTTGAAACCAATGTTTGTGGACGTAGCCTTACGGAAGGACAATAGCCTTCTTTTCAGGAAATAAGCTCCTCACAGATAGAAGTTCAGTTACTTGCTACTCAACACTAATTTGCTCACCCAAACTTTTCAAAATTCAAATGATACATCTTCCACTACTCATTACATGCATAATGTTTTGAGAAGATGAAATGTTGGTAGATGATTATTGATGAGACTGAATGGTTTAACAATCATTACCACTATTTTCTTTTGTGTCATGTTGGTGTATTCTAAACGCCCTATTTCCCTTGAAGCCAAGAAAATGGTGGTAGAGGGGGAGGCAAACTGTTGTGCATGTGGATTGAAGCTTTAACATTTAAGGGATGATGGGCGGCTGGCCAGCCAAAGGTTATCTTAATTAAGCATTACAGAAGTACTAAAAACGTTCCTATTAATGAAAGGTGGTTAAGAGGTCCCCTTGGGCTTAGGTCCCTAAGTGGAATCCAGGCACACAACCCTAGTTGTGGACACCAGGAAATTCTCTCATAATTTTTGATGTCTTCAATTAAAGATGATGCAGCACTTCCCTGTTGAATAATAGCAATCATTTTTTTTCATTTTACACATGTTCTGTCCACTCTTTTACTGTTTACAACTATGCGAGATGAGTATATTACCATGATACATGATGAAAAATAACAAGATCATTTGTATGGTATATGTGACATCTCTTACATCAAATAAGGTACTCATTATGCAACATAAGGCAAACTTAGTTCAACGAAATGTGAATATGAGGCTGGCGTCAAATTGAAGCACTGTCACGGTGCCACAGTCTGACAATGACAGCTGGTTTGCTTACATCACTGTTTTGTGCTCACGTGTCATATGAACGTTATGACAAATCCCCAGTTCCCTGTGAAATAATAAGGATATATCTCCGTTTTCAGTGTACAACTTAAAGTGTGTGTTCTGTGTTCTCTGTACTGCCACACTTGGTATGGGAGATTAGAAATAGCATCATCATTTTGTGATATCAAAAGGTGAAGTTTAACCATTTTTGTGGTCGGTAGGAAAAGGGCATACATACATTTGCTGCAAATGTGGGGCTGGCATGAATTTGTAGCATTGCCGCAATACCACAGATACATCCCCGTTGTCTGTGTCAAAGATAACACATCCTTAGTTCTCTGTGAAATAACAAGGATTTATCCCCGTTTTCAGTTTACAACTTCAACTGTGTGTTCAGTGTTCTCTGCACTGTTAGACTAGATATGGGAAATTAGCAACAGCATGATCATAATGTGTGATATCGATGGTAAAATTTAATCATTTTTTTAGGTCTCCAGGGAAGGGGCATACATGCTGTACATTGACTGCAAAGGTGGAACTGGCGTGGAGTAGTCGGGAGAGGACTTATAATATCATGCACTCAGAGAAGATGAGAGAATATTTTTGCATCAAAATGTAGTACTCATTTTGTAAACAAAAACTTGTATTAAAACTATATAAAAATATGAACCTGGAATCAACCTGTGTGTCACTGCCCCAATTCTATTTTAATATTGAACTCAGTTTGCTTACATTACTATTGTCTGTGTCCTTATATGTATGGCACATATCGCTATGTTGCTGACTGACATAATGAAACTTTAACTAAGAGGAAGTGACCAATTACCATTGACTCTTGAGACACATATTTAAACGACTCTTATGTTGTTGCCTAACTTGTGCTGATTAGCTTAGTAGGAAGTTCATCACTTGCTTAGGGCACACTAAGCTGACTTAGCAGGAAAACTGCTAAGGTATAGAAGGATATTTGGATAGTCCATTTGCATGAATATGCAGGTAAAATACTGTCAGGTTTCTGCAATAATTTGCTCGTTCCTCTTTTTACTACATCTATAGCAGATGCGTATTACAATAAGGATGACAATTACAATGACACCTATCAATTCAGCAACTCCCAAGGAAGAAACAGAAAAAAAAAAAAAAAAAAACACCTTGAACTTTTCAGAAGTTTCAACAGTTGTTCATCACTAAGAGCACCACATAGCTGCGCCACAGCTTCCTTAAACGACAGTAATAGTCAAGTGCAAAAATTTGGAACCATGTCTTCACAATAAAAAGTAGACCAATACTAATTGCATTATATCAGTAGCAAAGGCGGCTTTCAGTACTGTTGTAATACCTTTTGTGTGGCTAGTGTGAGGCTGGTTATTTCGAGTCCCCGGAGTGGGTTGGTTCATTTGCTTAATTGAAGTAAAAGTTACCCCAAAGAGAGACCAGCCTCCATCTTCCGCGAATATACTTACAAGCAGATTAAGTTAGTTTCTTTAAGTTCTCATGAACAAGAGGGAAATGGGATCAGATCATTTTTCTTTAGACATAGTAATTTTGCTTTGATCTAGCACAGTCACTTCTAATCTACATTTGTTAAAGCCATGCTGTCATATATTTTCCAAACAATCTCTTCAAAGTCAAATAATATGCTCTGCATGTATCTACGCGTAGATCTAACGGAAGAGACGCAACAAAATACGTATCACTGTGACGTCACACACATGGAGATTAAATAAGCATAATGCTTCCCGGTCATACATATATTTCAAATATCTATGCTGCCCGCAAATCGAACAACAGCCGTGGGTTTTGTTACGTCCCCTGGACATAGCGTCAGTGATCTATATTTCTCCCCAAAATAGCTAGCACCACGATATGTTTAGTCACTTCACCTGGAAACTGCTTCAAGTAAAAATTTGGTTAAAACAAAGTAACCACTGTTGTAGACTGAAGTGCAAAGAAGGAGTAGGTAAAAGGCATGTATTAGTAACCAGATATCAAAGAATTAGGTAAGTTGACATTTCACAGTGAATAGAGTGCATTGTGTTTTTCCTAGAAATTATGCAAATCGTGATTTTTTTTCCCTTTACCCTGATACCACTCGGGTGGATATGGAGCTGACAAATTACCTACCAGAATCGCCACCGTCAGTTAAACAGGGAATGTTTTGCTCAAAATAGACCGTAAATCGCCTTTCCCGTTTTCTCATGTCATCTCCTGTAATTGGTATTTGAGCATTCTCTTCGAGGAAAAGGCCTTCTTAATAACAGGCTTGGAAGATGGTCAAAATATAATAACGTCTGGATTTTCGAACGGGCGGACGGAGGTATGGACGGATGAAAGGACGGAATTTAGTAAGTTTTATATCTGACAATGGTTGTATTATTCTTATGTCGCTACAAATAAACTTCCTTGAAAACACCGACAAAGGCACTGTTCACGATTTAAGACTTACTTCTTATAGCTTCAGCTTTGAATGTAGTACTAGAAGTACTATACATCAAGAATATTGCTAGGTGGCAACTGCAATGAGTCCACATGTACGTAACAAGTTTTATACCTGACACTGGCCTTATCATTCCTGAAATATTAATATCGCTCAGATCAACCAATTGGTACGACACATCAATGCTGCAGTTTTTAATTCCTCCCTCCCCTTTTTGAAAAAAAAATGTTGCCTTCTTCAAGGGGCTTAGATACAAAAGGGTGTGAGATTTTCATATTTTCTCCTGCATTTGTATTTAAAAAACAGGACCTTTACTGATTTTTTTCTTGGGGGGGGGGGGATGCTCCCCTGTGGCTACATGCCTGGCACTGAGAAGCGCAGTGTGTAAGTACAGGTTAAAAGTGCCATGATACTACATGTAGACCATGATTCTAAAGATATCATACAAACTATTCTTGAATTCAATGTAAGGTGCGTCTTAACAAATACAATGGTATATTCCACGCACATCGCATTTGTTTAGCTCTCCTGGAAATATCTAATTTTTTAGACAACTCAGATGTGACTTAAATTTTACTCATCAGCATCTACTTTCTTGCATCACTTTTTTTTTCCCTACAGCTTGTCATTTTTACATTGCTGTGTGACTCTTATCGACATTTCGGATTTTTTTTTTGTGTGTCATTTCTTTTTTAAGAATTCCGTTACTTTTGTGAACTTCTTAGAATGTGCAGGACACTCACTGTAGCGGAACTGATGCCCTTGAAATGTTTTAATAATTAGTACCGAAAAATATACCAGCATTATTGTGTTTTCTTCATTCCTGATGACAAAATTGGGACTTGTCATTCTAACTTTTGTCGCCGAAGGTACATGTTTAGTTACATTAGATTGACTTTAAATTTTCAATGTTTGACGTTACTGAGATATTTTAAAGTCCATATTTTACGGCCGTAGGCCTATTTCCATGACTTGTTTTTATCGATGACATTTTTTAACTTATTACGCTGTAATTTTGAGTCTGTTCAGGGTACCATTCACTATTACGGTATTTATGTATACCTGTGCTTTGTTGACTGTTCGATGCAACTATAGATTTATTTATGACTCAGCTAGACAAGACCTTAGTGGGTTAAAGGTCTCTGTCAGTGCTTGCAAGTAAGAATATTTTACATTTAAGCTACTTTTATACAAGGAAAGGGCAGCTAGCAACGATGATGCAAGATTGTTGGTGACATAACCAACGGGTAAAGGGAGGTGGTTGGAAGGAGCCTGCAATGAAATTCGAAAGAAAATAACACAAAATATAAGTTTAAACTCACAAGGGCGTAAGAGATACTGGGAAATGCCATTTTCTGCAACCTATGGAGTATTTTTATGCAAACATTTTTCTGATAATGACGTAGTTTTCAGGTATAGTGCCATCACTACTTTCAATGCATTTGAACCATTACATCGACTTAGCCCCCCCCCCCCTTCCCCTTGAAAAATTCCTTTTACTGTACTGTACGATGAGACCGGCAACTTGTGTCTGCCACGGGGATTTCATAAACAGTAGTAAAACCGTTGTAATTGTTGAATTTAGGCAATTATGGGTTCATTCGTTTTGTGGGGATTCTGACAAAATAAAAAAAACAAGAACATGGCTTTTGTGCATACAAAGACCGACTGTGAAAGGACAATGTCAATGTGACTGTGGTTTCTTTACTAAGGAATTTATACATCAAAGTAACAACATAATGTCAATTACTTCCTCTTGTTTCTGCTATTTTTTTGCGGCCAACCATAATGAACAAACTTTACATACAAACATTTTCCCATCAATTCGTGTACGTGTGAGAATTCAGAAATTGAACATCCACACAACGTTTGGCCCCAAGATCCAAAAAATAACATCAAACTGTATTGGAAAAAATAATATATTGATCATGTGGGACAGGTTGATCTCTGTCGGCACGCAGTCACATCAATTGGCCTGTCACTGGAGCTAGTCCGCAAGCTTTTTAGGAAATTAATGGAGACCAAGTAGAAATAGATAGCTGGACAATATGTGTCACTTGAAGGAAACATACAGGCCTATGAGATCGACACGTTAAGTAATTTTACCCGTTATTTTAGAACTTTAGGTGGGCGTTAATTAGACTTTCTAGATGTTTTTTACCACTCTAAGTTCAACGGAGAAAGTTTTATCCCGAACTGTCGTTAGGACGGCTATTCTGATTTTTCATGACAAAACTTATGACACCCAAGAAAATGAATTCAGTTGTTGAGTATGTCCTGGGGAATTGGATGACAGTGTGGCGTGAACTTGTTTTGTTAAGTTATGGCGCTTTAAAGAAGTATGGAGGTTATCTTTGATATTTTCAGCATGGTACAGACACATTTTGTTCAGAATGTTGTTGCATTTGAACCAAGGTGTGTAATTCTTACATTCTGGGCAGACGTTGTTACAGTTTGAACCAAGTTTCTTGAGTTTCAAGTTCCCCTGATCCATTCCAAGTCTGTGCGCCCAGTTCGACAGTTCTTAACCACGAACCTGTGATGACATTGGTGCAAATGAGCTGCTCAAATAGATTAAAAAGTGACATCATTTTGAATTGAAATCAGCTTCTGGCAGCACTTTTCTTTTTCAATTGCTCTCTCAGGACAATAATCAGGCACTTCCTAGCGCTTGCTAGGAGCTATTCTGCCATTTAAGCCCATTACACGCATTACCTTCCTTACTTCAGGAGCTCTTCTCTCCTTTATGAATTCTGTATTCTCCCATCTAACTAACGTACAGCTCTTCTCATAATGCTCCCCTTTACACTTTACCTGGCTCATGTGCTATCTTTCCCCGAAACTCTATAGGCACATCGTATTCCCATTCACCCGAAAAGCGATTGGAAGAAGGGATTGCATTATGTACAACTGGATATCCACACATGCAGGCTTTAGATAGTGGATATTATAATTTTACCATTGTTGAGCCCACATCTAACCCATGTTTGACAAGGACAGATTTTTTTCTATTTTTTTTTTCTACTGCCAAAAAAAAAAAAAAGAAGAAGAAAAAGAAGAAAAAAAAAAAACGTGGGCAATAATCTCCCGCTGGCTTTGTAAGGATCCCTCGATCTGTGTGTGTCTGAACTCCTATAGCTGTTATTCTGGCAATGATGACTTTTAGGAGTGAATGTGAAAAAAAAAAAAAAAAAAGCTGCCAAACCCTATAATAGGGGAATATAACAGAAAACAAGAGGGCAATCCACTGAGTTGGGTATCTCATCGCCAATATGCATTGACTTCAATACAGGCCCTGCACAAAGGGATTTGTAGTAGTTTATTGCAACCACAAGTCAAACCCGCTTCAAATACAGAATGATGGTAAGCAGAGCCGAACATAAAATTTTAATATTGATATCTACTGTGAGGTAGCAAGCTAATGTCTATAGCATGGTGCCACTGCTAAGGCTAAAGTAACGATAACAATAACGGCTCAAAAGTATCGGTGTATATTACACTACATAACGCAATTATAACATTGTGTTATTCGACAGGTAAGGCTGTGGAATAGGCTTGGTTACAGTAAGGGGCAGGGTATAAGAGCATCCCTACATGGCTTATATGCACATTAGTCGCATATTTACCTGTTCAGGACATGGTTCTGCTACAATTATTGTTTGACTTAAAAATAACGTTCTCATAATTTGCAGGAATGTTCAAAGACATTACCTACGTGGGACAGTTCTGCTAAAGGTGTTTTGGCTAAAGTTAAAAGGTGGTGTCTATTGACCCGGATGCTGGCTCTTTTTATATTTAACAAAACAATCATACAATTTCACCAGCTTAATATGAGAGCGATGTGCTGTATCTTCGCCATTGTGTTCACAGTAATGAAGAGTTATTCCTTGCACAATTTTGGGTATAATGCTCCATTAGCTCTCAAGAAATGCTGAAAATACAAATCTTGAGTCAAAATTAGCTTTCTCAAATATCAGCACCGAGATTTCACTAGATATACCATTACATTAACATTATGTTGAACATGGTGTTAAAAATAAAACTGTTTGGTTAAAACTGGCTTTCTTTCTCAAAAAGAAAAAAAAAACAGCAAATTTCACTGGAGTTACCATTACGGTAATAAAATGTTAAACAATGTGTTTTCAGGTAAGTCCTTACAAAACGCTAAATTAATTGGTTTAATAGATCTCAAGATATGCTGGAAATACAAATTTGGGGGCAAAATTGGCTTTTTTCTCACAGATCAGCAAAATTCACTGGATTCACCGTTACAGTAATAAAATTTTGAACAGGAGGGCAATCCACGGAGTTGCGTATCCCATTGCCAACATGCACATTGATTTCAATACAGGGGAATTTGCAATAGTTATTTGCTAAGTACTTACAAAACTTTAAGTTAATTGGTTTAATAGTTCTCAAGATATGCTCAAATATTTTTCAAGATATGCTGGAAATACCAATTGTGGGACAAAATTGTTTTTTTTTCCTAAAAAATCAGAAAATTTCCCTGAATTTACCATCACAGTAATATTATGTTGAACAATGTGTTCTCAGGTAAGTCCTTACAAAACTTTAAGTTAATAGTGGTCCAACAGTTCTCAAGATATGCTTGAAATATAAGTTTTAGGGTAATTTTTTTTTCTAAAAATTCAGCAAATTCCACTCTCTTCACTACAAAAGAGATATACTTTGAATATTTCATCCTCAGGTACGTTTTTGCAAAATTTTGCGTTAAATGTTCGAATACTTCTCAAGATATGCTGAAAATAGCAATTGTGGGCAAAATTGGCTTTTTCCCCTAAAAATCAGCAAATTTGACTAACTATACAACTAATACAACTTGGACATACTGGCATCATGCACAACCTTACCAAGTTTAAACTTAATCGCTCATATATTTTTCAAACTATTCTGGAAAAAAAAAACACAATTTGGACAGGTCCCGACGCCCACACGCACAAACACACCCACACGTACACCCACATCGGCGCGGACACGTTTTCATTTATACCACCCAAAAGGACTCGGCTGTATCCGAGGTCACACTACCATGGGTACCCCTGGAGTGTCGCTACTCATCCATCCCACTCGTTCAATGCCAATCGTTCTCCAGTGTGCGCACAGTACAATATATAGCTCCACTAGCCAAGTGACTACAATATCTCATCTTAGCCCCTACATCGCGGTGAGATAATGTGTCACAATTTTTGTCTAGACATTAAGCCAAAGAAACCTCAATCGTGGTCGATTTGGTACATGAGAATAAGTGTCCTTTCGATCGATAATGCCATATATCAAAGATCACGGTTATAACATTACATAATACAGTATGGTAGACTCTATTAGTACGTACAAGGTGTCAACATAACTTATTTTATAATTGCTTTTCTCTGTGTGACTTAGTATTTCAACAAATGCAGTCATGTTTCGGGCTGAGCGATGTGTGATAACGAAGTCGTTTTCCACGGAATGGTAGCACTCTCACACAGTGTGTATTTGAAGTCGCATGCATTTACTAGACAAGGATTTGACATGTTTACTCTATCAATCATGTAAAAGGATGGTCTATTCACAAATATAGCTTAAATATGTGAAAGAGTAAGTAAATGTGACCATTTTAGTGAAACTTCCATTCAATTCCCGTGTGTAGTTCTCGAGATATGAGCAGTTGAAGTTGCCCCATTTGTTATTGACAGTTAACTTGAAGCAAGCAGGAGTGATGTCATCTCCCCACATTCATAAAGTATTTTACGTTTTTCTATAAAATATACACCAAATTTAATAATTCAATATATTGGGATATCATAATGTGAATGTAGGAGGGGTACACGAGTTTTGTGACCTTCACGTAACCAGTATGTAGGCTGACCACCTACTGATTTAAACGTCAAAATAATAAAAATTATTATTATTATTATTAATTATTTTTTTAAAAATGAAGAAAACAAAAGACTATTTAGCAATGTGAAGAGATGATGTCACCCCTGTTTGCTTCAAGTTCCCAGTTGGTAGCAAAGGGGGTAACTTAAACTGATAAAATCGTGAGAACCATGCATTGGATCTGAATGGAAGTTTTGCTATAAGAGTCAGATTTACTTACTCTTGAACATATCAAAGCTAAATTTCTGGCTCGACTATCCTTTTAAGGGGGGGGGGGGGTGGAATCACGCACAAGCTCATCCAGCGCTTCTTAGAATAGAACCATTCCAGAGTGGCAACGTGCCGACCGTAGGAACATTAAAGGAACTCTATCGCTGTAAGGAACGGAACATGCGATTTTTGCATGAAAATACTCGCGTACACACAATCAAGAGAATTGTCCACTTGAGCGTATACTTCACGACCATTGACGGAAACCCGTAAATTCCGTCTAGTATGCGAAGTGTGTGCTATTAAGTGTAATCATTACAAGGTACTGCGGTGTAAGTTAGCTGATGATCCCGGGGAAAAAACGTAGATAACGGTGGAGAGGGATTTCAGAAGAGATTTCTTCAACAACTTTGCCGGAGGTTAGTTACAGGGAGTTGGACATTCAACAGTTCTTATTTGGTGGTCTGTTTTGTTGTGCAGTATGTACAGTACTAGGTTTACAGAATAGTATTCTCCAAACCTTTCTTTTAAGCATGTCTTACGTAGAGCACAGCTGCTCCAAAAATATAAACTTTGATTGTCCTTGACTATTCTACTTTTGTCTGGGATATGGACTTCATATAGAGCAAATGAAGAGGGGCAGTGTTCTCCGTCCTACTCAAGGCATTTCATTCTAAAAACATCAACTACGGACACAGGAAAAACGTACCATGTGATCTTGAAAAATATCCTTGGTAAACATTTTGGAATAGATAAATATAGTTACTAATTCGATTTGTAACTTGCAAATTTCTGTAATGCCACAGAAAGCATATTCCAGGGAGATGTTTGCTTCATGAGTGATATCATAGTCAAAACGGGTCATTAGACGTTTGTATCCTATTGACCAGCATGATACCAATTAAGTATATTTCAACCATGTCTACTGTTAAAACAAATAATTCTGAAGACTGAGTAGTAAGTGAAATATGTTGAAAAAAAGTGTCACAGATGTTAAAAGTATAGCAATATGTATGAAGAAGAAAAGCAGAAAAAAAAAAAAAAAAACTAAATAGCAGTGAGTCATGCATCAATTTATTTTCTTAATCAAGGAGTTACAGTTCTTTATGACAACATGTGAACACTAAATAGCAGACTACATTACCAAAACTATTATTCATGCGTCTTAAAAGATGTTACATTTAATAAAGAGGGAAACAAAATTAAAAAAAAAATAACAGCGAATGAAATTATAATAATAAAAGTCAGATTCATGTAGACCATAGTTGCATGCAGTTTTTATAACATCATTATTACTACACATTCTCACACATGGTGCACTCTTTATCTCGGCACTTGGTAAAAGGGGGACATTGGGGTGTCGCGTTTGTAGGAGTGCACTTGACAATTTGTGCTTTCCAAGTCAAGTTCTCCCCAGAAACAACTTGGGTCGTATCCACCTTCAGTTGCCACATGCACCCCCCTGTAAAAGCCTCCCCGCTGTCATAGTTTTCACAGGTAAATGTGATCTCTTGGGTTGACATTCTAGAGGTCATCCATGCGTTAGCCAAAGAATGGGCGACCTTTGTGCTTACACTCGATTTCAGAAAGCTGACGGTCGCTTCCATGGTAGATGATATTTCTAACGACATTGTGGAAGTGATCGTGGTGCTAAAGAAGACCGAATCAATAATTTCATGAGTCACCTTCCCATTCTGATTACAACCGATACTCTCCCAACTTGCTGTTGGTGTCACCCACTTCTCTGCAACCCACTCAAAACGTTGATCGGCTATACGTTCACATGGGTAGGCTCCAACATTGCCTTTTCCGGCATGCCCTTCAACATCTAGACAATTTCCGGATTTTACATTGAGGAAAGAGCAAAAGGTTTCACCGTTGCAGTATTCACCATTTATATACCACATCTGATCTGTTTCATCTTCACAGGGATGCATTACAACATTACCTGCTCCAGTAAGGTCAACGACATCCACACACCATCCTGACTCTTCGTTTACAAGCTCTCCGTTGTCATAAAAACGAAACCATTGGTCAGTGCTGTCCTCACAAGCCGACATTCCCACATCTCCTCTTCCGTCAGATCCTTCAACGTCAAGGCACAGACCCGATGCTTCGTTTTTAAGTCTTCCGAAGTGCAACTCTCTACCCCTACTTCGAATATAGAAATATTGGTCCTGTCTTTGATCGCAATGAACAACCCCGATGTTTCCTTTACCATCTACACCGGCAACATCAAGGCATCTTCTCGTTTGATAATTAACCAACTGAGAAGTGACCTGTTTAGAAAATAAAATCAAAAGAAATTGATTGATAGTAGAGGCCCTGGCAGAATTCGACTTTCTGCTCTGCAAACCGTCATCGAAATCTCTTACATCCAAAGTGCAATCACATGTAATTGTAGTTTGAGCCGTTTGTATATTGTCTTCGTACATGTTGTATCAGTACAAACTTACATTTCTTCTTCATGTTGCTATTCATTTATACATTAATTTCGTCTTTTTAGGTGTGCTTATCTATACATTTACTGCAAGGTTTCATATTTTTTTTCCTTTTGCATTTCTACCTTTCCTGTAATCTTAATTTCCTTCTGTTCATAAATACCTTGACGAACACGCATTAACACACACAAACTCGCACTCAGTTCCTGGAGGAAAGTCCCGGCAAGGAAGCGACTGGAATTCCCCTTTTGCGAATGACCCAAGTTATCATGGGGTTGCAGGGGGAGAGGGCGTGCTCCGGGCGTTCATCTGAGATACCTCCCGCAGCGACGGAGTTTTCCTGCAACTCCACTAGTTTCGGGCTGCGCGTGGGAGAGAACCGACCTCTAAGCTCTAGCCAGCGATTACGACCCGCTAAGGGACGTCCGCAGGGGTATGACCCTTTACATTAAGATCCATTGGTTACGAGACCAGCTTGTTTTCACACTACTGAAGGATTTGTTTTTACTTTTTTCTCCTTTTATAAAGAAAAATCGTCCAGTCTGTTCAAAGACAGTAAATAAAATAACAAGGTTCAGAAAAAGCAGATGACAATTTTCTTTCCTTATTTTCTCATTGAGTTGAGAAGGAGGGGAAAATATATATTTCTCAGTATAAAGGTAGAATATATTTTGTCTCTCAAAGTTCTACCTCATGAACAAAAGACAATGTTTTCAATGCGTTCAAGGGATGAGTGTAATGATGAAATGAAATCAAACCAAATGAAGTAAGGAAAACGCTAAGGGTAACTACATTTAAATAATGTACAGTGGTGGAGCTAAGATATGCTCAGGGGAAAGGTCGCCCCCCCCCCCCCCCCCGAACCGACTCAAATGGATTACCGGCTCCCTTTTCGGCTTTTCACAATAAACGAAGTTAAAGTAAATAGAAAAAGAGTGAGAAAACTCTTAAGTGAGACTAAATTTTCATCCGAGAAAATGTTGACATTACCACTTTCTAGGCTTACCTCCCTAGCCTGAGCGATTTACGGTAAACAGGGGGGGGGGGGGTGGCCGGTGGTCATGTACTTTTTTTCTGGTACGCTCCGCTCCAAGCTAAACGATGATAGCGCATCTCTTATGGCCCGGGAGCTAGCGAAGATTTAATCACATCTCGAGTACAAAATATTTTATTGCATGAATGGAAAGGCTTTGCTGTGGTAACATAGAGATGAACAATCGTCAGTTTTCAAAATGGTGCGTCTGGGGATGGGGGAGGGTTGAATGATCCCCCAAAAAATACGATTTAATTACATTTTTGAGCACATCCTCAAAAATATTGCAGTTTGGTCAATTTCATGCTACTGTTTACAGATCAAAAAGTGATGTATTTAGTGCATAAAATGGTGCAAACGCTACTTAAGAAGACCCTCAATATCCATGTTCTTAACATTCAAATCCCATACTGAGTACAGCGATAACACTTTGCATGAACATTTTCTGCATGCCCCTGATGACAGATCAGCAATTCTTAAGTGTCGAATTTGGTAGAAAAGACACTTGAGAACAAGCGAAAGAGGGCACGCTCCCTTGGAACATTTAAAGCACATACTGACTACATCGATGAAACTTTGCCAGTACATCCTTTGCATGACCCTGATATAAGAGATCAGCGATTCTAAAGTGTTCAAACTGTTGCACTGGTTACTTGAACCCATTTTGCCTGAAACCTCTCCGACCTTATTGATCATTAGTGAGAGATGATAATCAATCTTCTTGCCGTTATACATGTGTTATTTTACTGGGTAAGTGCAGCTCATCTATCACCGTTTGGCTAACTTGAACTTAGAACTCTAATAGTCCTGCCGGCACTCCCCCCAAATCTTTAAAGAGCTGTGGGTATTTCTATTACACAGTTTTACATGTTTCCTGTTCTATCGTTTCTTATATGCTGATTTTTTAATTGATGTTATGAAATTATTTTCGGTACCCTTCTTTTGGTTTCTAAGATGTTGTGGAAACATTTGGCACACCGTAGTAGATCAGTTTAAAACGGACTTGAAATTTGGCACATTAACATTAGCAGTCACAATACGGATTCGAGTAGCAATGGCAGAACCCGAGCCTGATATATTCAGTTGCCAATCATCAGCAAGAGCGTCTTCTCCATAAGGAACAGATTTCTACAGGTGGGTGTTTGCTTCACTTGTAGATAGATTCAACATGTTGCATCAGGACAGTTAGATCATGCGGCTCTGATTTTTTGCCTCCAGTCGTTCATAATATCGATGTTTTCAAAGCTTTAAATTGGAGGTCTTGTGCGTTTAACTTTCGATTACATTAGCATCTTTTCTATGTATGTGCAAGGGCAGTTTCAAAGCCATATCAATTTATTTACAATAGCTAAGTCACTACGTCGATATTGGTATAGCTTACCTGTTCAATACCACCATTATCTACGAATGGGAAGTAATTTAAACGGTACCAGAGTTGTCCTAGTATATTTCCGGTCACGCCACATTTATCCGACTTAACGTTTGCATCGCCATGCCCCTCTAGTTGCAAACAATAGTTCAGTTGCTCGTTACGAATGGTACCATCTCCGCACATAATCATTTGCTGGTCGGCTAGACCGTCACAACTGGATGTTTGTACGTTGCCAAATCCAGCGCTTCCATCTATGTCAACACATTGCTTGGAGTTCCTGACACGCAGTTCGCCAATATTTAACGGATTAACACACAGTGCCGACTGTCCAAATCCAACAGACACCTGCGACCCAATGATGATAATGTAGAGAACTACACTGGGCCAAATGCAAACGCGATTGTGCCCCATGGCAGTTTTTTTTTCAAAGTACAGATTTTTCTACAATCGAAGGAAGACAGCTGAAAATGTTGAATGAGCAGAATAGTCTGGAGAAATGCAGGGACGGTAGAAATTCCAGATTATTTCAATAGACGCCTTCTCTTTGCTTCCACTCCAAGTAACCAATCACAAGGAAGAAACAGCCTGTAAATATTCAGATAAATCATTATACTTGGCAACGGAGTTATTTTATCTATAAAGATTGTTGAAGAAATTCCTTTGCTTTTAAATTTTCAGTCTTATCTAACGCGAAAATGTAAATTGGTAAAGGAAAATAAAAATGATATTAATCCTGCCTCGCACGGTAAATTAGTGTTCTTTTTCAACCAGAACCTTATATTTATTATTTAGAATATGCCTGTCTAAGTAGGTAGACGCAAATTACTAATCACTGGCAGACACTGATAGATGCTGGTAGGGACGGGGATAGGTAAACCCCGAACCCCACGTTACTAATGTATATAATGGCGTGAGTTTGAAGAATATAGAGCAAAGACATTTTTACAACACTGTTCTGATTTTTTAGTGCAAAATAAATGAAATTTCAATTAAGGAACATAAATGGGGTTCAAACTGACTCACAACCAACCTTAATCGAACAGACCAGTAAAAATACAGAACAGATTAACTGTACAAAAAACTCCCATACTAAAATGAATGTTAAATCTTGTAAGCAAAAATAGTGAAAAAAAAAAAAAAAAACTCTAAATAAGTCTCAGTGAATATTAACACCCTTAGCACAAGTTAGTATTCAGGGTAAGTTCACAGATTTTACTTCGCAATGGAAGTTTCAATCATTTTAATACTATTGCTATGCCGTGTGCTGATTTAAGTCTGAAAATTAAATTCATTCAATCAATTCATGACCTGTTTAATTCTTTACAAAAGACTTAGCTAGTTAACATTGCTAACGTGGGTGGCCATCGAAATTTCTTAATGTATACAGAACTTAATTAGGCTACAGGTTATGGCACGGTAAGACATAGCTGTTTTTCATATTTCTTTTTCCATAAGCAGACATATAAGTCTTCGGTTTAATCCTAGGACTGTGCAGCGCAGGTTCATACCGCCAAATAATAGCAGCGAGTACTGATAGTCTTAATATGTTGTAACAAATTTCTCACTTAAGTAATTATAACGTACACCGGCTTCATTTTTGTTAATAGCTTATAGATAGCTCTTACCTATAGGTAAAGGGCTTTAACCCCCCACTTAGCATAGCCAAGTACTTCGTTGAATATGGATGGATCGCATTTTGCGCTTTTAACCTAGAATTTTTTTAATTTCAATCTTTCGAATCTGATCAAATTGTTGAACAAAATTGTATGCAACTTTCAAGTGAAATTCACCCAATGTGGTAGCAAGTTACGTTTAGCGTCTGTCATTCAACTCAACATCTGATTGCATAAAGGTGTAAACTGGACGTACACATTTCACCCATCTGCTTACAGTACGTTAGCTTACATTGATTGTATGAGCAATGTTCTTGTGAATCCAGTAAATAAATATACAGCAACTACATATGTAAGCAAACCAAAATGGTCATAGATAATTTCACTTGATTGTCAAAAACTAAACTTAAATATCTGTGGGCAACTGCAAATTGGAAATTCACTCAGTCTCTAGTGCAAAAGCAGTACTGCAAATCAAAGTTAACTAATAAACCAATGTTAAAGAAATTATTAGTATCTCTTTTAAGCTTTCTTTAAGTTGTTACAATGTGTGATAATCTTCTTATCAAGGCCATGGAGGTCCATACTAATTTTAGTGTCGCTCAACGTTTTCAATCTAGGAAATTTGGTGTACGTGGCCAACGCACTGCACCGTTGTTTCGCTTCTCCTCACTTTAGGTTCTGCGTCAATTTCAGTTCCTGTAAAGCTTGTGTTCGAAAATAACATTGGAACGTAAAAGTAAAGCTAGTGCGCATGTATTTCTCTTGAATTTAAGTCCCTAACTTCATGCTCAACAGGATGCGGTTATAGTAGGAAAACACCATTGAATATGGCATATTAATTTTTCAATTTAATATTTCAATTTAAATCTTTAACTTCACCCTGAGCCACCCCCCCCCCCCCAAATATCAGTAATTAAATTATTGGTCTTGTTAATCAACAGGTCCAATCCATGCACATTTCTTTCTTACTTATTAGGTCAAGTGAGTTCATGGAATTGTTTGTCCCCTATAACAATGCTTGAAAATAAACAATTTACTGAATCTGATCTCAATTACACACCGAAGCAGGCAATTTACCTGCTTTGCATGGCATTTGTCTTTTACCATGTAGAGAGAAACCAGATGCATTCTAAGGGGAAAAACATATCTTGTTTCATTGCAATGCCGTTCTGTGACTTTTTGTTGTTGTTGCAGAATTTAAGTGTACGACTTCTCTTTCCTAAGCTATGTTCTCATAGAGGGTTGCACACAGAAGGAAAAGGCACAGGATTCATAACTTCTTGTGCAAAAAAAAAAAAAAAAGTAAAAAAGGAAGGGGGGACTTCATCAAAAACCATGCAAACACTCTGCGTGACACTCTGCTTGACACAAATAGGTACAATAGTTCTGTTTATTAGACAGGCCTGGCACACTTATGTGTAGTGTATAGCGCATTTGATGTACATTACATAGATGTTTCCTTTAGGGCTAAAGATGTCTGTTGTAAATAAATGTCAATGGGAACTAGGCAGCATGTCTGTCTTGTGTATAGCCACTGTATCGGCTATGAGACGCTCATTCTGTGCATTTGCTATATTGTACAGTGAGGTGGGGCTGCAAGTTATCTTAGAATAGAACAAGAAATCCTGGTGAAGATTGAAAAAGAAATGATTACTTTAAGGAAATTCCAAGGATGTATACAATTTAATGTCATCTAATGCAAAACCATTTAGTATTTAGCCCGCTATTTTGAGGGTTAGAAATAAAATTTAAGGGAACATAGAAAACGTTAGCATAGTTAATTAATAGATAGAAATTCGTGAAACTATATTTGATAGCATCAAAGGTAGTACCGCTTTGTATCTAACCGTTGTATGTCAGTAAAAAATTACAAAACTGACAGAACCACCCAGCTCCCAGGTTTCTCTCAAATTTGGAAAAAAAGTAGTCAGGGGGAGGTGAAGTAAAACTAAGCAGGGAAAATTGAAATCATTACTATAAAGATAGGAATTTCTGGACACATATTTGATATGTTTTACTTGATAGGCAAAACCTTTAACATAGGTTGTGTATTACAATATTTTATAGTTTTATTTTATTCCAACGTCAGTTTTCGTGTCTGTTACGTATGTTTATATAAAGGATGTATATAAAATATGCAAATACTCAGTATAGACTGTGTATATGAACTACGTAAAAAAATGTTTGTTATAGCTGCTTAGTACTTAACGTATTGTAGGTAAAGACTTACTTGTGAGGGTTTTGAGTCAAGGTTTGTAAGGTAACGTTTACATTAAGTATTACTTCCATCACCATCTGCGCAAAGTGTATTACCCATTTTACCAGACTATATTATGTGCTCTGAAATTAATGGTAGGTTTTAGAACTACAAATTCGTATTTTACTATTTTTAGTCTTTTTTATTCTTTGCTATAAATTTATCATACTTTGTTGGATTTGTTACCAAGAGCTAACCGGTTTTTTTTTTTCATCTCGTAGTAAATATGCTTTTCAGTCTTTACTCCTGTTAACTTATCATCCTAGTCGAGTTGTTGCTAGGACCTTACCTTTTCTATATTTTTGGGCAAAGAGTTTTGAAGCAGAGCTCTCTGAAGGTTACCGCTTCGTATATTTTGTAGTCATCCGTGACTAAATATGATGTTGCTTTCTTTTAAATGCTGTATGCAAAGCAACCAAAGATAAATACAATGACGTTCCAGTTGGAAGTACCATTTGCCCAGAGCATATTTCTTCATTTTAGCCCTAAGGTTACGACGAAATTACTTCTGAAATGAACTTGTGCCGCTGCTTGACTTCTTTAGATTTGTTTTTTTTTTTTAAACTAGACTTCCGCCTCTTCAGGCCATTTTCATGTAAAATCTTCTTTTAAAGAAAAAGTGAATTAAAAGGTTAATGTCTCCACTTACTTGAATAACAGAGTCGTTTTGAAGCTTTTGATGCCACCTGCTCTTAGAATCTTGTTGGCATGCACTCATGTTTAGATTTATTGTTCTGAGGGAGATAATTGGTTAAGTGTCGTATTACTTGACTTAAGTATGTAAGATTCCGCCCTCAAGTTTCACTACCGTTTCTTCGAATCTGAAGAACGAAGTATAGTTTACATTCAAATTGGGTATTCACTTTTACATCGTCTGAAAACCAAGACTTTTACAGCTACGCACCAAAAAGTGCCGGTCTCGATTTGACAAGTGCTCACTAACCTGTAAAAAAACTTGAGAAAAGTTTGATGGATCATTTCTACCTTGTTAAGTTAAACTTAAATTTTATAATTTAAAGCTGAAATATTACTTGTAATGGCTATCCCCTAATCGTGAATATTTGATCTTCGTCAGTGTTCCAGTAAAGGAAAAGTACGAGAAAATATAACCCCTTACAAAATCTGAAAATCAGAGATTTATGCATTCATCTTCCAGATGTTTGAATATGAAGTTTGTCTCTACTTTTTTGTTGGCATGTAATACAAAATTCAGACTCTCGCAGAAAATATATCAGGCAAGCTGTGTTATCTGAAATCAAACTTACCAATGGGAATAGATATGAATATTCATACGTGGAAAGCATGGGACTTAAACAATTTTTTTTTGTGGTAGAAGTTAAACCATGTTTGACTGTCAATGGCAAAATGTGATAAACTTTCAACTCATGAACCACATTTAATGAGTGCACAGAACAATTTTGACAAAAGAACGAAACGTTTCTTGTCGCGTATCAAAGGAAAAGTATGCCATGGGTATACTGAATTCCATACTTATCGCACCAATATCTTTAAGTATCCTCATATTGCTACCACGGGCGATCAACATAAAAATTCCAAATATGACTAACTTTTAACTCATATTCCACTTTTAATGAATGCATAGAACATTTTTGACAAACTAACAAAACGTTTATTTTTTTTAGTCGCGTATCAAAGGAAAAATATGTCATGGGGATATTTAATTTCCTACTGATCTCAACAATATCCTTAAGTATCCCCATATTAAAACCCCGGACAATCAAGGTCTAAATTGCAGTGACACTAAAGTGCTCTCTCTAACATGACGACTTTGTATGGTGAATGATACTGAACTGTAATCACCGAATGAAGGAATGGAATAAAGTTAGTGAGTGGGGGGTGAATACCATCTTTCTCAGACAGTAGTACTGCACATACATTGTTTTCCACTATGCACAGCTGTATTTTGGCTGCATTTACCAATTTAGCTCTCTGTGAGTACACATAAGTGGACAGAGATGTGCTCTGAGTCATCCTTGAGAAAGGCTGTATCTTTGTTTAACTTGATGGTGTCAGATTCCTCAAACAGTTAGCTTCTGACCTCCGATTGTTAGCATTTGACCCCTGATTTTTAGCATTGCATAACGCTAACATGTTAGCATTGCGCAATGCTAACACTTGCCAACAGGAAAAAGAGTAGCTTATTATTATTTAATGTGGAAGTCACTGATGGTATAAAAAGGGCTAATTTAAAAAGCAAACAACAGTTAAATTTTTTTACCTCAAGGGGTCACAACCTTTGGTGTGCTCTGTGAGCACTTGGCAATATATTCACATTGTTTTAGTAGTGTTTAGTGCTGGCACAAACTTAGTCGTTTTAGAAACATTTAAAATAGATTTGAGAACTGCAAACTGCAGAAAATACTGTATCTGTTTTCATCTCTTCTAGTCATGTCTCTTGCCTCATTCGCACTAGACCAGCCTACTTCTCCAGTCCTGAATAAACCTGTACCGCAGGCAACGTTACAATACCTTTGGGTTAACTATCCAATTTACCGTCAATCGAATTGGTGAGACAAGTATTGGCAGTCATTAATTTCCAACCTTGTTCTCAGGAACATCTCCCAGCTGTACTGATCACGAGAGGACGGATTCGTAAGCCTATTCTTGTCAAATCTGAGAGCTAATAATGTCATCCCCCGGAAAAGAAAACATTTTACACCGGTTCCATTAACAAAGTGAAACTCATGGCAAAACCACCAAAACTGATTATGACTCCGAATTCTATTACATTTATTTGCTTTTTACTGAGTACGTTTTGGACAATTCTATTTAAATAATCAGGGATGAGGGAAGACGTGTCAGTATTTGTTAACTAAAACTTGGTGTTGCTTGTAAGAAAAAAAATAAGACCTATATCCATCATTTTACTCCTACCAGTCTACAGACACCTGTAAGGGTAAGTCTTCCATCGAACTACAGAATTAAACATGAGAAGCGTTGGTCCTATATAACACACTGTATTTACGCAGACATCGTCCCTCCAAAAAAAAAAAAAAAAAATAACACAAATTTAGAAAACAGGCGTTCGTGCCTACCCATACTTTTTCTTTTTTCTTGAGTTTGTTCCACGTGATTCAAAATTTGAAAAAGAAAGAAAGAAACAAAGGGGTAACTAAGTTGCCAGCAAAAGTTCAAATGAACTTCAGAAAACATTGCTCCACTTAATTAGTGGTTCACAGTCAACGAGGTCCCAAACACAAGTTAACTTTAGGATTGTATTATCATAGAAACTTCTGAAAGTACACATCCAGTGGTCTTCAGCATAATCAGAGATGAAAGACTTTGAAGTCATTTTTTCTTATAATTCCGAAATACATCATTGTGAAAGGTGACTTTATCCAATCGCATTTATTGAGTGAAGAAAATCGAAACCATTGCAAAAATGAAAATGAAATTTACGAACACCATCATACTCAGCAATACAGAATTTAAAGAAAAAATGTAATTCCACCTGATACATACGGTGGGTTGTGTTATACACAGATATAGCAACAATTTTGCTAATATGAAAGGTTTTCTTTATTGGACTTCACTACACTTCAGTCGCAAAGTGCATGGTGACATCTCTGTTCTAGTGCCTTTCGATTTTCTTTATCCTTCCACGTTTGAGTGCTCCAGCTGTGGCAATAAAGTGTAATCTAAGTTCGTTTGAAACATGTACGGGTAAAAGACGTGGCTGACTTTTCGTGACCTTTTGGCTGAAAATGCTTAATATGATACACATACCATACACTGCAGACAGCTGCAAAAAGAATAAAAAGTCACTTGGAATATATAGCAGTAAAGAAGACACCTCTTCCAATTATGTTCAACTCTGCATGCACTTTACTAAACTTTTTTTGTTACCTTTTCACACTTTTCGAGCAACAAGCCCGTAGTGATGACTGAGAGTCTCGACAAATTTATGGGTCACGGAAAGTTCCATGTAGATGGCCCTCCATGTACCCAGCCAAAGAGTCGTATGTACAAAGAGTTTTGCAAACATGGATTTTAGATCCAATCATCGTAATCGGTGACGTCTATCAGCACCGTTGGTACACTAGAAATCTCAGGCAGATGAACTCTTCAAAGGCGTATGTACAGTACACGTTACCTGTTCAACTTCAACAACTTCAATTTGAAAGTCAAAATGCCTTGCAGTGTGACATGGTATGGAGGGGGGGGGGGGGGGCTGCTTGGGTCCTGTATTACACCTTGCATTGATACACCATGCATTTGCTTGCATGTGCCCTTTCCTTATTTTTTTCTCTTTTTTTTGTAGCTGGTCTGATCTTGACAAATTTGGCTCTTATAAGGTTTCTTTATATTCATTGATGTAATGTACGCTTTTTGTTTACATGGCTTACTTTGCTTGCTATTATATAGGGGGCATGATGAAAGTTTCCTTCCTAAAACTTCTGGCAGGCTCTCTATCTGCCTGATAACACCGCATTGACCCTGGTAGGAAACGAAGCACAGGGCACTGAAAACTTATACACTCAACTTCCCCCTCTGAGCAATTGCTTAACAGCACCAGACATACTTTCTGTAATATCAACAGAGCTAATGAAGAAAGTAACGTAAGCTGTCTGGCATATTTTCTACGGTAAAGAAATACTCAGGCTAGTTGGATTCTCACGCAGTGTGAGTAGAATGTAGCTTATGGGGCACGGATCAGTGAACGGGGTCTGATACAAAATATATCCCACACCGCCTTTGATATAATGGGGTATTTTCGTTGAAATCTTAAGAACGACCGTCACTGCATGGGGAGGGTGATGCCCAAATGAAATAAAAACAGAACCAAATATAGAGCAGCAAATGGGCACCGGCATTTTGGTCAAATTAGATTTTGCATTCAACTGATGGATCCCACATGCTATGGGCCAAGTCATATGACAAATATTGGGTCGTTCTGGTTCCCAACAACAAAGAGGAGATTGATATCTGGATGGACTCATGCAATGGTCCAACATCCCTTCTTATGTAATCTGGACTGCGGCAGTAAATTTCCACATGCAGTGTCTCATTATTTCCCGATGTGGTATTACGTGGATCGACCCGGCAACCGATTCTCACACGCAGTAGACTTCATTCCCCATATACTTACTATTCGATGGCTATAGTTTGGACCAAACCACGTGCAGTCGAATGTGGATCAACCGCGTCATACGGACAGCGTGTCAGATCTGAAAACAGGGACAAACGATTCAGGCATTTAAAAGACTTTTCACTTACGCACTGCATCTGATAACCTAAAAAGGAATCAATAGTATGGGTGGGTTTGTTAGATCAATTTCTTCGTTGCTAATGGCTTGCTTGAAGTACTCCAGTTGAAGTTTTTTTTTTTTTTTTTTAAGAAATACTTCTCATTAAAAAAATATTACTATGCTTTATTTCAGCTTTACTCTTAGAAAAAATTTTATGGAGTTAGCTCATTACATGCATCTAATTTTTGCTAGAAGTACACTTTCTTTCACGTTTAAATTTGGTAGTATTTTCATGCTAGTCACAACTGGTGGTTCGTTTCAAATAACACATACTCTGACAATTATTTATTTTAGTTAATGTGAAGCATGCTAAAATAAGCAGCGGTCATAGTTTACTATAACCAAATTTCTTTTTCATGTAGAGTTTATGTACATTCACCTGATGTTCTGTATCCATGACCTCACTACAAATATCTTATTAAGAAAGTTTTAAGTGTTGCGATGCGCATTCACTTACTAAAGTTGCACTTTCCCCTACCTTCACACCGTCACACTTTAATTTATCACCGAAGACCGCTGCTAGTGCTTCCGGATAAGTTCATGGTACAAAGAAGTTTAGTGTTCTTCCAAATGGTTATGTGTAATCGTGTTTATGTGTAATCTTGTATTTTTGAGAGATTTACCTTTCAGTGACCATTTTTAAATTAGACTTTTTAAGTAATTATAGCAATGGTTGTTACAGAGAATAATGTCGATAAAAGAATCCTTATCCTTACTCGAGTTTCCATATACATATATATATATATGTTTGAAAACATAATAATTTATGTAATGAAAATGTATAACCTGGAAAATATTTCTTGTCAGAGATAACTTGTTTCATTTTTTATTGTGCAATCAGTCAAAACACCTAAAAAAATCGCAATAACAAAAGGTACACCATGTTAAATTCATCAACATTTAATGATATCATAAACATGGCATTCTTCCCGCTATAGTATGGCATTATTTCCCCAGACCCCTTGATTATCCAAACGCTTCCCTTGGGTGAACTGCGGAACCAGGCGGTGGGTGGAAGCTGAGCACATCCAATGAAAAATTGGAGGCCAACTTTATGTTCAGTCACCCACCCCCCTTCCCGAAAAAAGAACATCTTTGCTGAGCGATTCTAGAACAGATACAAAAAAGATGCATTATTCAAATTTCAAACATGTGACTGTAACGCTCCGTTTACATAATCTTCATATTATATTCCCCTCTCAATATTTTTCTATCCCTCCCCGTAGGTGTACGGCAGTGCTGTCTATATTTCAGTTACACTGACAGTATTTCAATCTGATTTACCTTTCATGTCTAACAAGATCCAAGTCTGACAGTTCCACCTACGCAAGAAAAGTGTAATCTCAGTTTATTTGGAAATTTTAAGGGTAAACCGTATCATTGGCTGTTAGTGTCAACTTTTCTTGTACTTTTAATTTTAAAGTTACGAAAGCCCACTGTTTTTAAATGAATACAACTGGTAAGTGCACATTAAGTCACCTTGAATAACTGGAGACAAAATATACTGCCACTGTTATTCAAATTCATGTACTTTAAACATTTAAGTCAACCTTTAAAAGTGTTGTTAGTCGTTACTAGCACTTTTCCTAGTAGCAGACATCAAGGGCCTTCGAAAACTTTAGTTGTCAAACATTTAAAGTGCTAAATGATACTGCTCTTTGTCTAGTCAAATAATAACGTAAACCATTCTGAGAAGTAATTTAAATATTTAAAAAAAAATGGATTTGGATGGATGGGGACAGGGATTGCGTGAGAAAGAAAATTGAGAAGAAAACGTGCATGACATATCGTCCATTCCCAGGTTTAATTTGAATGTATCAAATGACATTTTCTGTATTCGTCGGAGAAGTATTACTTCAGGAGAAAAGCTTAGTTCTGATATAGATTTATCTCGTCTACATCAGTGACTTGTTGTAATCTTTTGCATAATTTCAAGTGCGAACTTGTCTCGTAGGCCAAATCAAAAACAGGCAATATAGGAATTGCGGGAGCTGGCCCTAAACGGATACACATCTGATTTGGAAAAAGAAAATGATAACAAAATAATATGAAGTCATTAATTGGGCTGGCAGGCATTACCCTCTAATGTTCAGACTAATGGAAATGCCGTAGAAATAAACGGTCACGATTATGCAGCCGCACGAAGCTTTCTCATAACTTTTAACGCATTCCCATACTACATCTGCATTGTGAATACTAATTGAGTTAGACCCGTTTTCACTTATACGCCTGGGAACGGCATCTTTGTTCCAAAGTAATTTGTTATTTAACCAACCATGGACCAATTTCACTGTTGAATACAGATTATAAGATAGGGGCTAAGGCTTTGGCCAGCCGACTAAAAAGGGTAATTAAACAATGTGTTGGGATTATCAAACCGGGTTCATTGTAAACAGATTTATCGGGGAAAACATAAGATACATTTTAGACCTCATTAACTTTGCTTATGATACAAATTTGCCTGGTCTACAATTTGTTTTAGATTTTGAGAAAGGCATTTGATTCCATCGAACGGGTTTTCATTGACAGGTCATTAGCCTACTTCACGTTTGGAGAGAGTTTTCGTTGGGTCTCAACTTTGAATATAAATAGTACAGCTTGTGTTTGTAATAACGGGCATTCGGCATTCAGTGTTACAAGAGGTGTAAGGCAAGCATGCCCTCTGAGCCCCTATTTGTTTATATTGTGTGCTGATGTATTGTCAAGAGCTATAATATATAACAATAATATTAAAGGTATCAATGTTCATGTATGTGAAGTCAAGGTGATACAGTATGCTGATGATCCGGTTGTTCTTTTAGACCGAACCGTAAACTCGTCCATTGAATTGTTCAATACCCTAAATGAATTTACGTCGTGTTTTGGACTTAAGGTATATTTTCAGAAAACCCAGGTTTAAAATTAAGAGGGAAACTATGATTAACCCCATCGATTAAGGTGCGCTAAAAGTTATTCATGTGCAGTGTTTTGCTAATGCCTTAAAAACTGCGTGGGTAAAACATTTTTTTTTTTTTTTTGACAAGTCCAATGCGGGTTATTGGAAGATTTTCTTTAATGCCTTTCTCTCCCCTTATGGGAAGGAACTTTAATTTCATTGTAAGTATAGCGAAGGTAATGTTCACAATATTAATAATATTTTTTCATTAAAGAAGTTTGCATGGCTTGGGCAGTTTCGTTTGTCATACCGTTAAAAAAAATCGCACATCAGATTATTTGGAATAACCATTTTGTAAGAATTAATAATTCAATCTGTTATAATAAAACGATTCATAAAGGGGGACTTATGTATGTTAAGGATATATTTCATGCCAACGGAACTCCAATGTCCTGCACTCAGTTTTGCGAAAAATTTAAGGCAAGAGGAATACCATTTACTTTATATTTTGGCATTATTTCTGCAATCCCTCGCAACTGGAAAATTTCACTTCCCAGTGAAACCAAAAGTGTTCCTGACGATCACTTTATTCAAAACATTTTTAATGTCGGAAGTACTTCTAAGTTGGCCTTTCCTTTATTAATAGCTCCTTTACCTCTACCTCATCTTGCTTGTAGTAAGTGGAACCGTTTATTCAATTTTGGCAATGACAACTGATGCACTATTTTTTTAAAATCCCCTTTATTACCCTTAGTGAAACTAAGATTTAGTATTCATCGTTTACTTGCCACTAACAGACTTTTGTTTTTAATGGGAAAGAAGGATAGTCAGATTTGCACCTGTTGCCAGAGGGATCCTGAAACCTTAGAACATTTGTTTTGGAAGTGTCCGATGACGTCCAGTTTCCTTTTGGATTCTGAGCAATTATATTTTTTTGGCAATCAATTAAATGAACAAAGCAAGATTATTTTTTGGGGGTATAATTTACTTTTAGATCATCCGATGAATTATTTTGCATTTGAAATATTATATCTATAATTGTAAATTAAATGAAAAATTACCAAGTTGCAATGAGGTTTTGTACAAACTGAAATTTGCGTGGAAAGTGGAAGCTTACATTAATTCAAAACCCGATACATACCAAAAGATATTAAGAAAATTTAATGCATTAAAGAATTCTTTTGTTCACGTGCCTTCTTTGTTCGAAATTTAAAATATTACGATATTCACGAGTTTTGGGATATCCTTTGTGGAAGACGCAATAACACAAGAGTTCAATTTAATTTAAGGTTTACTTGAAGAAGGTCATGTTTATTTGAATTTGTGATCATAATTCAAATAAGTGTTTAAACTTTATAAATTGCAATCTCTCCTCAATGCCTTGTTTTTTTTTCGTCATATCTATTTAACCTAGACTTTGCAAAGTCTTTCTCGGCGAATGAATTCTCCTCCTTTGATACATTCTTCACAATTTGAGCTGCAGCCTACTTATACCCAACCGAGAATATGTACTCATCTAGTAATAGCGTTTCCCTGTGATCGCCGTCCGCCGGAAAGACTTTGGACACTCGATATAATTCTGTACAAATAAATAGTCACGTTTGACTTTACGGGTAATACATATTAAAATACTACGCGTTGGTCTCATGAAATGAGCCAATAGCAGCGATCGAACAACGAGAGAAAATAATGGTACCTAGGCTAATTTTCACCGTATCACCAGATTTGCCTACGGCAGAAATAGGATATCGCTAAGAGAGGCCTTAAACAGTTGCAGGAGAGTAGAATATTGCCATGATAGTTACGTAACTAATCAGTCGTATGTCCTTTCCCCACCATCACTTCCATCATTTCTCACGATGACCGTGACTGGCTTCTACCGAATTCGGTAGCGAAAAACAATGGTGTTAGTTAAAAGTTGTGTCCAGAGTCTGCGAGGGCAGCTATCAGTGGGGGGAGTAAACACTCTTCCGGAAGAGCAGTACAGTGTGAGTGTTCAGAGTTGGCAGAACCAAGATTTACAGAAACTTTCCAGCCGAAGCAGACTCTGCAGAGTCTATATTTAACCAACTTCAACTCGTTTGTATTTGTATCAATATTTTTTAATCTGCTGTTATCTTTTGCCTGCTACAGCTACTTCATCCGATTGTAAATATTGAGAAATAAATGGAGATGGAAAAAAAGTTCCAACGGTATTTGTATCACCAAAAACAAAAAAAAATCTATTAAAGCTCTGAAAACTATTCAGTGGTAACATATGTTACCTTCAAAATTTACATAAAACTATCATTCAACAAAACGGATCATTTGCTAAGTATTCCCAGTAATCGTTTTCACAGATCAAAATATTTGCTAAATATTGCTATAAGATTTTTACTTTAGCATTTGTGAATGTGCTGTTTCATTTTTTTTGTGCTATATTAGAAGATGGCGGTAGATGGCCGAAGGTGGTAGCATATTTGACTAGACACGTTGAAATAAAATTCAAGTGGTGACCATTTTATTGGTAAGATCGTTTGATTTAATAAAAATCGTGTTTACTAGATGTCGTCTTATAATGTTTATTTTTACCTTAATGAAACATAAATAATTTATTCCTTACTTTGTTCCATTCCTTTTTCATTATTCATCTTGCTGATTACATATTTATTTACATAACTTTAGTCCAAAGAACTTTTACCTCCAAAGGCCATTAGCTTGATGAATTAGTCTGCTATATTTTTAAGGAAGTCGTTTTTCATGGAGACCACCGCTATGTATTTTCCGCTGGATTTGAAAAAAATAATCAATTTGTAATTCAATTAATGAATTTATGTTTTCCATGAATTCGAAATGTATATTTATCAATCAAGTCTTTGGCTAGACTGATGTGTACAGACGTTTTGTAAGGTAAATGAATGTAACATGTCTAAATTTGTTGGTATTAATATTTATAACTCACCTAGTGACTGGGTGTGACTTGTGCAATATTTGTAAATGTTATAGAATGTTAACAGTGTTTTAATATTTTCTACTTTTTTTCCTAAGAGTATTTACTGAGTTACTAAGTTAATATGTATTTATCATATGGAGCATAGTCACAGTTTAGCTACTACCCTTACAGTTGAGATATACGAATTCGCAATAATTGGAATACATAACTTTGCATCGGCTGGATGCTAGATGAAGATGTTGTCCATAAAATATCATCAGTAACAAGCTTGTCTCATTTACGTTCCACTTTCAGAATTACTTGGACCACCGTGTATGTTCCACATGGAAAAGTCACTGAATCAAAAACACCAAACGTGACACGATACATTAATACACTGGCTCATTTTATTTGTCTGATACAAATACTACAAATAGAGAGACTTTACGATTCTCAAACATTGCATACGAACGAAATAGTTTTGACCATTCTTAAGCCATTCCGTCTCATCAGTAAACATCTAAAAAGGTTTCACCACACCAAAAGCATACAGTTACGGAAGATGCATCATTTTAATGTTGGAAAGTTTGTGTGAACAAATTACCCGTGAGCTAGAAATAAATGAATTTCTATATGCTGGAAACTTATTACTCGAAAGAAAGACTACCCTATTTTTTCCTTATTTTGAATAATTTATCATTATGTGGCCACAAATACTGTTTTACAAATATAGTTTCGTCTATAAAACCAAAATCCCGTTTCTATTTAAGAATGTAACTTTGATTTCCTTTTAATACACTTAAAAGAATGAAGAAGAATTCCCTTTGTGCTGTTTGATGTTTTGCTAATTGTGGAGCTTCCCGTCTTACTACAGTGGAATCGTGTCCTGTAAAAGTTGTGTAAGTCCGTCATGTATGCGTCGTTTATTTGCTGGCACTTGTTCTGCTATACTTTAAGGATGCTGCTTCTTTACAATTGACTGTTTTGTTCAAGGTGTTCTGCTACAGTGGCTTCATGACAACGGTTCATCAATTGTTCGACCAGGTATTTCAACCACATCTCAAAATTATGTAACAACGGCAGATATTTCAAAATTCTGGAGAATATCTTGTTTGATGTTCAAAATAGGGTTAAGACATGTCTTGCTTGCGATAAGAGAGTAGACGCAGTGCATACACAGCGAGAGAGTAGATCCAATGCTGGTCTTACTTTTCGTGATAATTTCAAGTTGGTTCCTTATTTTTTGTTATTGTCACCTCCGTTTATTGTTCATCGTTTTTCAAGTGTTTTTCAATAGCAAATATTGACATGAGCATCCAAATGTTCATACAAGTATCAAGCAACGTCCAAAGAAATACGACTCGAAATGATTGTACATTAAGTAATTTGTATATTAAACGATCTACATAAAATATCATAATGAGAGAAATGTTTACTTTTGCTTCTTTTAGATATCTGCTTTTCAACCTCTAATAGAAATTTGAGTTTATAAGAAAACTCGTTAATATTAGGAATTGCGCCTTTTTGTTTGCATTGGAATATGTAATACTTTAAATGCAAAATAAGAATATTGGAAGGATGTTTAATATATCTACAATAACCAACGAAAATATCTTCTTTTCACAAAGTAAATTGACGATCCAAAAACGAATGTTCTACCTCTAAAATAAAAGAAGATACTATGTGGCAGCTCCAAAACAAATGATCTAATGTTTCTTCTTCTCTTTTACAAAAGGTACAAAGGGGACTTTCAATTAAGTTCATACGAAATAATAATCCGTTCGTACCAAAAATACGGTGAATAAAACGAAACTGAAAAAACTTTTAACTTCACGAAGAGAATACAAGGGGTAGCGAAAAATCGAGTCCCACGTTTTTTCGTCATATTGAAAAAAGTTATTCCATTCTGAGACAGCCTTTATATTGCACCCTAAGTTGAAAATGTAATTATCATAGATGAATTTTGAAGCACGTACAGTAGCCCTAAACGTATGTAAGAGATGTTCGTTGTAGTTCTCAATGATATCAACAACTACATTATACGCAACTTTCCAATGAACAGGTATCGCCTTTATAATACCCCAATATAGCGTGAAAGGACATCGCAGTAAATTATATTTATTTATAAAACCATTATAAGAAATTGCGGTACCATCACGATTTAACAGATCACTTATGTAAATAATTCCCTTTTCAAACAAAAAAAAAAAAACGATAGAAGATAATGTTATTATTGACTTTAATACAAGAATTATTCCAAGTAATTTGATTATCAAATTGAGTGTCTGGGACTTTAAACGACACACTTTGCCATGATTTAACAACACCAGCAATGAATTGATTTTTAATCATAACGTCCCCATTCTTACAATTACAATTTAAAAGAAAACTTTTACCATATTGAGAGAGAAAATAATAAAAAAACAGCTTCTAGTAACCTGGTCTTTCATTAATATAACGATGAACCCAAGTGCATTTTAAACCTGCAAGAAAGAAATCTAGATGGATTACATTCAGGCCCCCTGGTCTAATGGGATGAGTGATAGTCAGCCGACTAATTTTTTCTTGTTTGTTTCCCCAAATAAAATTAAAAATTATTTGATTAAGCTTACGAATAAAAGTCTTTGGAGGAGTTGGAAGAACAAGGAAAAGGAAAACAAGTTGAGATAGACCGAACGTTTTAATAAAGATACTCCTACCAACAGGAGTAAGGTCCCTCATAGACCATAAGTTAAGTGACTGTTCTAGCCGAGAGAGCTTGGGTGGAAAATCAAAAGTAAAAAGGTCCTCGCGATTAGTAGAAAAAGAAACCCCTAACAAAGTAACTTTCCTAAGATAAAGTCACCCGAAGAATACCCATTACTGAAAACTCAGATGAAGGTTTTGTGGTGAAAAGTCTTGATCCAACGAATAAAATTATTACCAAACTTAAAAGCATGTAAAGTATTATACAAAAAGTTCCAGTCAATTTTATCAAAAGCTTTCTCAAAATCTAAGAAAAAAATGAAACCAGCTTTATCAAAAGTAGAACAATGTTCAATAAGATCAAGGTTAAATCTAATATTTTCACCTATAAACCTTCCTTTAAGGAGAGCAGTTTGTTGATGACCAATAAGGGAAGGCAAGACAAGCTTCATGCGATTAGCAAGAGTCTTAGCACCAATTTTGTAATCAGAATTAAGTAATGGAATAGGTCTAAATTTTTCAGCATGGATGGATCCTTACTAGGTTTGGGAATACGAGTAATTACACCGCGTCTCTGCTCGGGGGAAAGTTCTCCAACAAAGGAAGAAAAATTAAGAGAATCAACCAAAGATTGACCAACCAGATGCCAGAAATGTTTATAGAAACTGACGCTAAGACCATCACTACCCGGAGATTTGTCTAGCGGCATACTATCAAGGGCAGCTTTACATTCTTCGAGAGTAAGAGGGCCGTCACAAAGGCGAGAATGCTCATCATCTAATGTTCTGTCAAGTTGTAAGGTATTAAAAAAGACATCTGAATTGTGATCACCCGTAGAAAAAAGAGACCTGTAAAGAGATTCCAAAGCAGTTAAAATGTCTTTTTGTCAAAGTTGTACCATCTTCCTGACGAATTGTTTGGATGAAAGTAGAGTTCCTTTTACGATTTTTTAGGTTCAAAAAATATTTAGTACTTTTCTTCCCCCGACTTAACCCATCGAGTTCTTGAACGCACAAGAATATCCTTTAATTTATAGTCATACAATTGATGAAGTTTATTTTGTGCCTTCAATAAGGAGGAATTTACTTCATCTGACCAATCAGAATACAAATCGTTTTCCAACGCAGAGATATGGGAATGAGCTTTTTTTTCATACCTTTTCCTATCTGCCGCTAAATTTTTACTATAAGGCACCGTTTCAGTACGTACAATATATTTAATAAAATCCCATCTTGATGAAGGATTAAGATTCCGAGTGGTGGCTTAATCTCTGGCTAATTCCGTATTTAATAAATACAAATAAATATCGTCACTTAATAGAGAATTATTAATCTTCCAAAAACCTGGACCTCTCTTAATGGTGCCAGTACCCAAAACCAATAAAACAAAAGAATGATCAGATCGAAAACCTGGAATAAGCTCATCTGAGCGTACATTCAATTGTAAGTGTCTTGAAATAAGAACAAAATCGAGACAGCAGAAAAGACCGGGTAAAATATTCGATTTCCACTTAAATTTTTTTTAAAAGGGTGTTACACTCGCGCCAAATGTCGATCAAACCATAGTAATCCATAAGTCTAAACCATTCCTCACGGGCTTTGTAATTAGTACGACGATTCCCTAGTTTCTTATGTAAGTCTAAGTTAAAAACAAAATTAAAATCCCCCTACCCCCCGACAATATTCTCACGTTAGTTCCTTAAGGTGAGGATAGTGTACATTGAATAATCTCAAGTTAGCTCTTTAACTAAACAGTTTGAATGGAAGCGAGTTTCCATTGTTTTCAGACGTGGATCATATCCTCGCTTCATTTTACTGAAAATTGTTTCTAGGTATCAGGAAAATGAATAGATGAAGAAAGGTGATTATCGGGAGCATGGATGTCAAGGCCCTTTCACTTTCAATTCATATCTGTTTTGTGACGATGAATATTGTGAATTCCTAGCAGACATCCATTTCCAAGTAATCAGTCACCATGAACTTGGCCTTTTTCTGAGACTATCCGAGACAGAAACAGGCGAGAGGTTACCCGATAACCTGGAGGTGTATTGCCTAGTCAGGACCACCGCTAGACGACCAAACCTATAATGATCAGGATTTCCCAAAGCCAAAATACCATTGAAAGGTGAAACTCCTTGAGCATAGCCCAACTGATACCAGACAATGAACTTCAGAAGAAGAAATTCATCCTCTAAAATATACTATTAAATTTGGCATGCAGCAACATAGATGCCAGGTTAATGGTCAATTGCTCAGATAGAAGGAGCGTAGTACCATTGATATCATCTTGACTTTGTACTCTGAACTAGAGAATAAAGGTACAGCTGTACGTGTCAAATGCATATTGTACTCCGAATGTGTTGACCGCATTTTCTGTGTGATTGAAAAGAAAAAGAAATAGTTTGACAGAGATGGAAAAACAATGCATAAATTAAGTAACTTTGTTAATGCCATTAAGTATAGGATGTAAGTATGGTACACGTACCTAAGTAAAGTATTCGTACGTAGTATATTATTTCCCTTCTGTTCGATCATTCACGTATTTTCCATTGTTATGTTCTGTTGTTGTCTATTGTTGTTTTCTTCTGCTCTTGAGTACTTGTACAACAAATAACTTGTATTTCTGTTGATGGTCGGGAAAGAGAGAATACTTTAGCAAACTGAAAAGAAAGTCTTTCCCTTGCAATTGTTTACAGATTGGATGTCAGTAAACCCTGAATCGGAATGGCTACAACCCAAACCAAACAAAATCCTACACACTGATATAAGAAATTTACCTCTTCTTTCTCTGTAAGACAAGGAAGTTCAATTGTGACAGCTTCTTTGAGATTATGCAGCTACATATTGTATTCAAACTAACAGAACTTACTTTAATTAGTACCCTCCAGTTTTCAGCTGCCCGGTCCACCTATTTCAACTATTCTGTGCTACAGTTGCTTTCTTAGTTCATGAAAAAGACTTTTGCTGCTCCTGTTTTATACTCGTCTAGCTATAAAAGGCACTTTGCTCTTTCACCATGAGAAAGAATTCCTAAAATAGCGATATGGTAAAAAAAAAAAAGGTCTGTAGAACTGCTTCTTACAGCCTGGATCATTAGTGCTGACATCTGCCCGTTGCGAAGTGCTTCTTCGGATACTTCATTGGCACTAAGAAAAAGGCATACAGCTCAGGTTTCGACGTGTTGTCAATTACAAACTGAATTTTGCCTAAAAAAAAAAACTTATTTTGCGTATGTTGCTAAACATCGTACACTAAGGTTTCACCCCCAGCATCTCACAGTAGAGTTGTTTCAAAAGCAAACCTAGTCCAGAAGTCAAGTCAGATACATTTCCACTGGGGTAAGATACATAAATTACAACACACGTTTTCTTGTAAGGCTGTGTTCAGTTTGTCTGTGATTCCGTCCCAACAGACGATAGGTCGACACTTTGGTCTTAAGTGCATTCGTAGAGCTACTGAAGAAACATGATAAATGGTAAACGCAAAGTACGTTATTTACTCTGCATAATTCAATACTTTTGACATTTGTGACTTGTGAGGCTTTCGTACAGCATTTTGTTTTTCATTTTTGTGACAAAGTTTGGTCCAGCATAAAAAATGGCATCGTGGCATGTCTTTCAAATGATTTCATGTGAACATTAATCAGCAGCCATGCTAATTTCCATCAAGAAAGTATTTACCTGTGTGACACCTGAAAGGACTTAGATGACTGACCAGGTACGGAGCATCAAGACGAAAGTAGAAGTAGAAGCGATCATAATTCATGTTGTATGTTAGCGTTACTACATAGACAGCCTGAAGTTATTAAAAGCAGTGAGCGAATCTAATCTTTAGTTTCGCAATCGTCGCAAAAGCCAGTCCTCGGGTACTTCTTCGCGTCTTAACGTTACGTTAACTACACCTGCTCGGTATGGGAATATAGCCTCAGCATACGCTACAATGCTAGAACTTGGACTTTCTGTTGTAGACAAACCGCATGTTAAAGTTCAACAGTACCTTCATTTTGCTCCTAACGTTTTAACACCTAACCCTCGTAGCATCAGAAAATGTCAGTACAGCAATCGATAGCTAATTCCAAGCCTTACGTCAGGCTTTACCTTGGATACAAGTCTACAACATAGACTTGACTAGGTCTAGGCTAAATCTCAACTTGTGCGGATGAATCTTTAGAATTTTCTACGTTCAGCTATGTTTAATCCCCGTCGACCATGTTCCCTGAATTCTCAGCGGAATCACATTGCTGGTTGCGCAATTATGAATTTACAAGCAGCTCGGGTATGCTGCCGGTTTAAAACATAAACAACAAAACACTGGGTTCCATGACGTCAGTGAAGAACCTCTATAGACAAAAGCATTCGGCTGAATATTGCTGATCAAAAGTATTTGAAATCTCCTCCAAGCTATTTTATATTTTGTAGTCCCCACAAGGTGACACAACCTGGGAGTTTATGCCAAATGATTTTTTTTTTTTTTTTTTACAGAGGCCTAGAGGTGCGGTGGACTGAAGAAAACGATACGATCCAAAGCAATTGATGTGTAAATCCCATTATTCTAAAACATGTGAAAAAAGTGCCAAAACAAATGATGGGGTACTGCAAGGAGTGACAATCTGATAAATGGACGTGACCAAACACGCAAAGCAATGGATAGATGGTGCTGCTTAAATTCGTTTGATCCGCACGCCAACGTGTGTGAGAGTGCAAGACAGAGAGAAAAATGGCATTAGGATTAGATTTGAACGGAAGAAACGTTTATAATAGTAATATTTTTTAAGTAAGTACAAAAGATGGAACGTTTGTGTTCGTTAGGAACGTAATCGTATTCGGTATTGGCGATGGGGAAAATACAAGCGGCATTAGAGCCACCAATGCACAAGTCACTATACAAATTTAAAATCCCACATAACTTTACAAAAGGATTTTATTTTGACTTGTGTTTGCATTTTGACAGTCTGTAATACAGTCGTGTTTGGTAATGCCGAATACAGATTGGCACCTGTTCTTCCACAGAGAGGTTCACTAAAAACTCATTCATTTCCAGTCACGCACAGAAATTTATAAATGTAGGAAACTCGTCTTAACTCGCTACATTTTTAGTTTGGTATATCTTGGAATTGATGCTTCTTAACTTATGTAACATGTAATGGGACATCTGGAGGGGAAAATGCACCCAACTTGAAAGTGACGTAGATGCTCAAAAATTCGCTCCGGGAGGTCTCTATAATGGCAACACGGAGCCCTCCTTCGCTGCCTGCAATACCATAATGCCTAGCGCTACTCGGAAACAGGGGAATTCTAGTCAGTTCCTCGCAGGAACTTTCCTCGCGGCACGATTGGGAAATGAGTGCCAGTATATTCACTGTGTGTGGGTGTTTGTGTATGAGCGTGCGTTTTCGGCGCCTGCCGGGGATATTCGTTAGGATATATACATGGGGTTAACTGAGTCAACTGGGGTTACACCGCGAAACGGGGATATCCCCGATTTTAAGAGCGCCAAATTCTTGCCAATCACGGTGCTAGTGGTTCTTAGAACGATCCTGGCACATTCCCCGGTTACCTGATTTTTAACACATTTGAGTGTAAAAATGTGTAAGAGCTGCAAATTAGGATTTCGATACACAAAGTGTAAGGTTGTTACACAACGTCCAATTGGGACCTCCCGCTTCTCGCCCTTATTTCGAAAATTCGTGTGTATAGATTGTCCAAGCGACAACAATTAACAAGATAGGTTTTTCTTTCGCGACATGTTTGTGAAGTACGAAAGCCCACTAGAACCACGTTAATGTTAATTACTTTTAATTATAATGAAAATTCGATTAATCAAATTATAGATTAATTTAATTAAATTATGAACTTGATTAATTAAATTAATTAGCTTGGTTGAACAAATTATATAAAAGTGATTATGAAATTACTAAAGTAATTAATTTGATTATTAAGTTGTTTAATCGGATAAAACTGAATTTTTCCAATATGCGTCATATACGAAAAAATTTCCTGATAGATTTTCTTAACAAAATATTAATCAATGTAAATTACACAGTAGATACTTAATGCCCATGCTTCTGTGATATACGTTCAGAAAAGGATGTGTTGATGTCTGCCTACCCCTGTGTTAGGTTACGATAAAACGCATAGGAAAACATCCATATTTATGAAACCAATGTTTGTGTACGTAGCCTTACGGAAGGACAATAGCCTTCTTTGCATTAAATAAGCTCCTCAAAGATAGAAATTCAGTTACTTGCTTCTCAACACTAATTTGTTCAACCAAACTTCTCAAAATCCAAATGATGCATCTTCTATTACTCATCACATGCATAATATTTTGAGAAGATGAAATGTTGGTAGATGATTATTGATGAAACTTAATGGTTTAACAATTATTACCACTATTTTCTTTTGTGTCATTTTGGTGTATTTTAAACGCATTTTTTCCCTTTAAACCAAGAAAACGGTGGTGGAGGGGAGGCAAACTGTTGTGCATGTGGATTGAAGCTGTAAAATTGCAGGGATGATGGGCGACTAGCCAGCCAGAAGTTCTCTTAATTAAGCATTATAGAAGTACTAAAAACGTACCTATTAATGAAAGGTGGTAAAGGGGTCCCCTTGTGCTAAGGTCCCTAAGTGGAATCCAGGAACACAACCCTAGTTGTGGACACAAGGAAATTCTCTCATAATTTTTGATGTGTCTTCAATTAAAGATGATGCAGCACTTCCCTGTTGAATAATAAGAAACCCTGTTTTCATTTTACCTATGTTCTGTCTACTCTTTTACTGATTACAACTATACGAGATGAGTATATTACCATGATGCATGAATAAAAATAACAAGATCATTTGTATGGTATATGTGACGTCTCTTACATCAAATAAGGTACTCATTATGCAACAAAATGCAATTTAGTTCAATGAAATATGAACATGAGGCTGGCGTCAAACTGAAGCACTGTCACGGTGCCACAGTCTAACAGTGACAGCTGGTTTGCTTACATCACTGTTTTGTGCGCACGTGTCATATGGACGTTATAACAAATCCCAAGTTCCCTGTGAAATAACAAGGATATATCCCCGTTTTCAGTGTACAACTTAAACTGTGTGTTCTGTGTTTTCTCTACTGCTACACTTGGTATGGGAAATTAGAAATAGCATCGTCCTTTTGTGACATCAAAAGGTGAAATTTAACCATTTTTGTAGGTCGTTAGGGAAGGGGCATACATACATTTGCTGCAAATGTGGGGCTGGCGTGAAATTGTAGCATTGCCGCAGTACCACAGCGACATCCCCGTTGTCTGTGTCAAGATAACACATCCCCAGTTCCCTGTGAAATAACAAGGATTTATCCCCATTTTCAGTTTACAACTTCAACTGTGTGTTCTGTGTTCTCTGCACTGTCACACAAGCGATGGGAAATTAGCAACAGCATGATCATAATGTGTGATATCGAAGGTAAAATTAAATAATTTTTTTAGGTCTGCAGGGAAGGGGCATACATGCTGTACATTGACTGCAAAGGTGGAGCTGGCGTGGAATAGTCGGGAGAGGACTAATAATATCATGCACTCAGAGAAGATGAGAGAATATTTTTGCATCAAAATGTAGTACTCATTTTGTGAACAAAAACTTGTATTAAAATTACACAAAAACATGAATGAACCTTGAATCAACCTGTGCGGCACTGCGGCAATTCCATTTCAATATTGAACTCAGTTTTCTCACATTACTATTGTCTGTGGCCTTATATGTATGGCACATATCCCTATGTTGCTGACTGACATATGAGACTTTAACTAACAGAGAGTGACCAATTACCATTGACTCTTGAGACACACATTTAAACGACGCTTATATTGTTGCCTAACTTGTGTTGTTTGGCTTTGCAGGAAGTTCATTACTTGCCTAGGGCACAATCCTCTGACGTAGCAAGAAAACTGCTAATGCATAGAAGGATATTTGGAAAATCCATTCGCATGAATATGCAGGTAAAATGCTGTCAGGTTTCTGCAATTGTTTGCTCGTTCCATTTTTAAAAACATCTATAGCAGATGCGTAATACAATAAGGATGACAATGACAATGACACCTATCAACTCAGCAACTCCCAAGGAAGAAACAGAAAAAAATAAAACACCTTGAACCTCTCAGAACTTAGAGCACCACATAGCTGCGCTACAACTTCCTTAAAAGACAGTAATAGCCAAGTGCAAAAATTTGGAACCATGTCTTCACAATAAAAAGTAGACCAATACTAATTGCATTATATCAGTAGCAAAGGCGGCTTTCAGTGCTGTTGGAATACCTTTTGTGTGGCGACTGTGAGGCTGGTTAATTCGAGTCCCCGGAGTGAGTTGGTTCATTTGCTTAGCTGAAGTAACAGTTACCACAGAGAGGGACCAGCCTCCACATTCCGCGAATATACTGACAAGCAGATTGTGTTAGCCTCTTTAAGTTCTCATGAACAAGAGGCAAATGGGATCAGATCATTTTTCTTTAGACATGGTTATTTGGTTTTGATCTAGCACAGTCACTTTTAATCTACATTTGTTAAAGCCATGCTGTCATATATTTTCCAAACAATCTCTTCAAAGTCAAATAATATGCTCTATATGTATCTACGCGTAGATCTAGTGGAAGAGACGCAACAAAATACGTGTCACTGTGACGTCACACACAAGGAGATAAAATAAGACCTTCCCGGTCATACACATATTTCAAATATCTATGCTGCCCGCAAATCGAACAACAGCCGTGGGTTTTGTTACGTCCCCTGGACATAGCGTCAGTGATCTATATTTCTTCCCAAGATAGCTAGCACCACGGTATGTTTAGTCACTTCACCTGGAAACTGCTTCAAGTAAAAGTCTGGTTAAAACAAAGTAACCACTGTTGTAGACTGAAGTGCAAAGAAGGACTAGGTAAAAAGCATGTATTAGTAACCAGATATCGAAGAATTAGGTCAGTTGACATTTCACAGTGAATGGAGTTGCATTGTGTTTTTCCTAGAAATTATCCAAATCGCGATTTTTTTTCCCCCTTTACCCTGATACCACTCGGGTGGATATGGAGCTGACAAATTACCTACCAGAATCGCCACCGTTAGTTAACCAGGGAATGTTTTTCTCAAAATAGACTGCAAATCAAAGTTTCCGTTTTCTCATGTCATCTCCTATAATTGGTATTTGAGCATTCTTAATAACAGGCTTGGAAGATGATCAAAATATAATTACGTCTGGATTTTCGCACGGGCGGACGGAGGTATGGACGGATGAAAGGGCGGAATTTAGTAAGTTTTATACCTGCAATGGTTTTATCATTCTTATGTCGCTACAAATAAACTTCCTTGAAAACACCGACAAAGATACTGTTCACGATTTAAGACTTACTTATTATAGATTCAGGTTTGAATGTAATACTAGAAGTACTATACAGCAAGAATATTGCAACTGCAATGAGTCTACATGTACGTTACAAGTTTTATACCTGAAACTGGCCTTATCATTCCTGAAATATTGATATCACTAAGATCAACCAATGTGGGCGGCACATCAATGCTGCAGTTTTTAATGCCTGCCTTCCCTTTTTGACAAAGAATGTTGCCTTCTTCAAGGGGCTTAGATACAAAAGAGTGTGAGATTTTCATATTTCCTCCTGCATTTGTATTTAAAAAACAGGACCTTTACTGATTTTTTTTTCTTGGGGAGGGGGGTGCTCCCCTGTGGCTACATGCCTGGCACTGAGAAGCACAGAGTGTAAGTACAGGTTAAAAGTGCCATGACACTACATGTAGACCATGATGCTAAAGATATCATACAAATCTTATTTCTTACCAACAACTACTCTTGAATTAAATGAAAACTCAGATGTGACTTATATTTCACTCATCAACAGATACTTTCCTGCATCACTTTTTTTTCCCTACAGCTTGTCATTTTTACATTGCTGTGTGACTCTTATCGACATTTCGGACATTTTTCTTCGTTTTTTTTTTTTTTTTGTGCCATTTCTTTGTTAAGAATTCCGTTGCTTTTGTGAACTTCTTAGAATGTGCAGGATATTCACTGTAGCGGAACTGATACCCTCGAAATGTGTTAATAATTAGTACGGAAAATATATCAACATTATTATGTTTTCTTTATTTCTGATGACAAATTTGGGACTTTTCATTCTAACCTTTGTCGCCGAAGGTACATGTTTGTTTACATAAGATTGACTATAAATTTTCAATGTCTGACGTTACTGAGATATTTTGAAGTCCATATTTTACGGCCGTATTTCCATGACTTGTTTTCATCGATGACTTTTTTAACTTATTACGCTATAATTTTGATTCTGTTCATGGTACCATTCACTGTTACGGTATTTATGTCTACCTGTGCTTTGTTGTCTGTTTGATGCAACTATAGACTTATTTATGACTCAGCTAGATAAGACCTCAGTGGGTTCAAGGTCTCTGTCAGTGCTTGCAAGTAAGAATATTTTACATTTAAGCTACTTTTATACAACGAAAGGGCAGCTAGCAACGATGATGCAAGATTGTTGGTGGCATAACCAACGGGTAAAGAAAGGTGGTTGAAAGGAGCCTGCAATGAAATTCGAAAGAAAATAACACAAAATGTACGTTAAAACTCACAAGGGCGTCAGAGATGCTTGGAAATGCCTTTTTCTGCAATCTGAGGAATATTTTTATGCAAACATTTTTCTGATAATGACGTACTTTTCAGGTATAGTGTCATCACTACGTTCAATACATTTGAACCATTACAGCGATTTAGCCCCCCCCCCCTCCCATTGAAAAATTCCTTTTACTGTACTGTACAACGAGACCTGCAATTTGTGTCCCTCACAAGGATTTCCTAAACCGTAGTAAAACCGTTGTAATTGTTGAATTTAGGCAATTATGGGTTCAGTCGTTTTGTGGGGATTCTTACAAAGAAGAAACAAGAACGTGGCTTTTGTGCATACAAAGGCCGACTGTGAAAGGACAATGTCAATGTAAATGTGGTTTACATACTAAGGAATTTATACAACAAAGTAACAACATAATGTTAATTACTTCCTCTTGTTTCTGATATTTTTTTTTTTTTTTGCGGCCAAGCAAAATGTACAAACTACCTTATAAATATTTTCCCATCAATTCGTGTACGTGTGAGACTTCAGAAATTGAACATCCACACAACTTTTGGCCCCAAGATCCAAAAAAAAAAAAAAACATCAAACTGAATTGGAAAGAATAATGCATTGATCGTGTGGGACAGGTTATTCTCTGTCGGCACGCAGTCACATCAATTGCCCTGTCACTGGAGCTAGTCCGTAAGCTTCTTACGAAATTAATGGAGACCAAGTAGAAATAGATAGCTGGACAATACGTGTGACTTAAAGGAAACATACAGGCCTATGAGATCGACACGTTAAGTAATTTCACCCGTTATTTTAGAACTTTAGGTGGGCATTAACTAGACTTTCTAGATATTTTACACCACCCTGAGTTCAACGGAGCAAGTTTTATCCCGAACTGTCGTTAACACGGCTATTCTGATTGTTCATAGCAAAACTGATGACACCCAAGAAAATGAATTCAGGTGTTGATTATGTCCTGGAAAATTGGATGACAGTGTGACGTGACCTTGTTTTGTTAAGTTATGGCGCTTTAAGGAAGTGTGGAGGTCATCTTTGATATTTTCAATATGGTAGAGACACATTTTGTTCAGAATGTTGTCACATTTGAACCAAGGTGTGTAATTTTTACTTTCTGGGTAGACGTTGTTATAGTTTGAACAAAGTTTTTTGAGTTTCAAGTTTCCCTGATCCATTCCAAGTCCGTGCGCCCAGTTCTACAGTTCTTAACGACAAACCTGTGATGATATTGGTGCAAATGAGCTGCTCAAATGGATTAAAAAAAGTGACATCATTCTGCATTTAAATCAGCTTCTGGCAGCACTTTTCTTTTTCAATCGCTCTCTGATCAGGACAGAAATCAGGCTCTTCCTAGCGCTTGCTAGGAGCTATTCTGCCATTTAAGTCAAGTACACACATCTAGCCCCTTTACTTCAGGACCTCTTCTCTCCTTTATAAATTCTCTAACCATTCATCCAACCAACATACAGATCCCAGCATAAAGCTCCCCCTTTACACTTTAATTGTTTCATGTACTATCATTCCCCGTATCTGTCGGCCGTCGGATTGCCATTCGCCATGTACAACTGAATATACACAGTAAATATGCAAACTTTAGGTTATGCATATTAAAATTTTACCATGGTCATCCAGTTGCAATGAATATACTGTACAGGCTCGCCTAATATAACTGAATGGTATGCTCCACAAAGGGGTACGAGTTACACGCACATTGAGTGCTTTTGGAATATTCACAACTGATATGGACAAATATGTATATTGACAAGAATGGTCATAAACTGCACATATTATTATTATTATTATTATTATTATTATTATTATTATTATTATTATTATTATTATTATTATTATTATTATTATTCTTTCGCAACCTCTCGGTCGGACTTCATTTTTTGCGTCTTCTTCTCACACCTCGGGGTCCTACCCGGATCCTGGGAGGTCGAGCACTCGTCTCAGAATGTGGGCACTTCCCAGTAATGTTGTTTTATCAGCGGTCTTACTTCACGGTTGCCTGGTATCTGACCCAAGTATGTCTCCAGGTTATTGGTGATGGCTCCTAGTGCTCCGACCACCACGGGGACAACTTTTGCCATGACATTCCACATCCTCTGTACCTCAAGTCGTAAGTCCTGGTATTTTCCTATTTTTTCTCTTTCTTTCGCATTTATGTGTGTATCATTGGGTACGGCCACATCTACTATTGTTGCTTGTTTACCGTCTTGTCCATTATTACCAGGTCTGGTCTTCTCGCAGGGATTACTCTATCTGTTCGAACTTCGAAGTCCCAGAGGATCTTGGTTTTATCATTTTCTTCGGTCGGGTTGGGCTTGTGGAGCCATGTGTTACTGTGTTCCGTCTGTATTCCATAGTGCTGACACACTTTATTGTAGAGGACTGTTGCGATGTTGTCATGTCTGGTTTTGTAGAGGCTTCCGGCAATCTTAGGGCAAGCAGTCGTTATATGGGCGACGGTCTCATCCTTCTCTCCACACATTCTGCACAATGGGCCTGTTGTTGTGTGGAGTATTTTGGCCTGATGGCACTTAGTATTTAGGGTTTGGTCTTGAGCAGCCGTTATGAGTGCCTCAGTTTCAATTGTCAGCCCCGTGCTGTCTTTCAGCCATAGGTAGGTGTTTTCCATGGCCGTGATCTGTGGGACTTGTCTGCGATATTGGCCATGGAGCAGCTTCGTCGACCACTTCTCTTCATATTGTTTTTTCCAATCTGCCATGGCTACTTTCTTTGGTTTGTAATTTGTTAGTACATTATTTTGCCATACAACCTCTATCAATGGGTCTGAGTCCTTGGCTTCCATGATGTATTCCTAGAGGCCGGTACACTGGAATGTCACAGAGGCTGCGACTTCTCTCAGACCCCTTCCACCATTCTTTCTTGGAGTGTACAGACGGTGCACATCAGCTCTAGGGTGTAGTGCGCCATACATTGTTAGTGTCTTTCTTGTCTTCCTGTCGAGTTCTGCCAGCTCATTTTGAGACCAGTTTATTATGCCTGCAGTTTAAGTGATCACAGGTAGGGCATATGCGTTGATTGCATCTATTTTATTCCGTCCATTTAGCCTGGACTTCAGTACTTGTCTCAGCCTTTCCTGTATGTTGCCGATGCCTTGTCCTTGACCATCTTTTCTTTGTTTTCCATATTCTGGAGTATGCCCAGGTATTTATATCCTTCATTCAGGTCGGCATCCCTAATCTTTCCCATGTCAAGGTCAAGCCCATCGGTCAGCCTGATTTTTCCTCTGGCGATGACCTGCCTGGCACATTTATCGACCCCGAATTCCATCTTGATGTCGTTGGTGAATATCCGGACCGTTTCTACTAGTGCTGTCAAATCCTTTTCATTTTTGGCGTATAGTTTGAGGTCATCCATATACAGGAGGTGGCTGATTTTATGGCCTGTCTTGAGTGTTTACCCTTGCTTGGCCTTACGAAGCATGTAACTCAAGGGATTGAGGGCTACACAGAACAGGAGTGGTGAGAGCGCATCCCCCTGGAATATGCCGCACTTGATCTTAATGTTGGTGAGATGTTCTCCTCCGCAAGTTAGAGCGGTGTTCCAGTTCTTCATTGACATCTCTATGAGCCTCGTGATCTTAGGGTCGACCCGATGTGCCTTCATACTGTGCCGTATCCAGGAATGTGGGACAGAGTCGCAAGCCTTCTTATAGTCTATCCACGCCACCGCTAAGTTTGTACGTCTCCTCTTTGAGTCACTGGTCACGGTCTTGTCGATTAGCAGCTGGTCTTTAGTTCCTCGACATCCGCTTCGTGACCCTTTCTGTCCTTGTGCGAGGATGTGATGCTCGTTGAGGTGAGCGGTTATTTGGTCAGCCAGGATTCCTGACATCAATTTCAAGGTTGTGGGTAGGCAAGTTATCGGCCGATAATTACTAAGCTGTGTACCCTTCATTGGGTCTTTCTGGATCAGGACCGTTCTGCCTGTAGTGAGCCAGGCGGGGATATGTTCAGGGTGGTCAACTATGTCCTGCAGTTGTGTTGCCAGTCTGCCTTGTAAGCTGGTCAGATTTTTGAGCCAGAATCCCTGTACTTGATCGGGCCCTGGTGACTTCTAATTTGATATCTTTTTGACTTTCTGCTTGATCTCTGTATTTGTAATTGGCTTGGCTCTCTGGAGTGGTACTTCGCAGGGTTGTTCCCACGTCACATCTTCGTTGTGATTGTGTGTCCTGCCCCATACACCTTTCCAGAAGTTATATGTCTGTTCCTTGTCGGGTATCTCTGAGGTGTTTGTATCATTTCGCAGCTCAGAGAACACTCTACAGGTTGGGTGGCGAACATCCTATTGATTCTATACTGTTCGATACGGGCGGTATATCTTTCATGTCTGTGGGATGTTGCCGTCAACCTCTGCTTGGCATCCTCTATTGCCGCCTTGATACCTCTCTCCTCCACCCAGTATCGTTTCATGATGTCATGGGGTGGTTTCCTGTGATCTTGTCTGGCGGCTACCATTCTGCTGATATCTCTCCTCAGGGTTTTATTGTTAGAGAGGAGTCTTCTTTTCCAAAGTGGAGTTTGAATGGTACCTTTCTTTCGTGGGGTTGTTGCTTGTCTTGTTATGACCCTTGCTGTCGCATATATGAGGGCATTGGTTTCGGTGATGTTGTCTGTGTGGATGTGCTCGATGGAATGGTTTGCTGTGGCTGCAAGTTGCCGGATTTCCCCCATCTTGCGTTTGTGGACCCTAACTGGTTCAAGGGGTGTCGGGCTGTTCAGCACCTCCTTAAATTCGTTTCTTATTTCTTTTGTGAAAGGGTCATCATCATCGTTTCGTGATCGTTGAAACTCTCCCTCGGGGTAATAGTTTCCTTCATCTGCCTGATCTGGTTCATCTTGGTGATCAGATGTTGCTGGACCACCTGGACATTGTTGGACCATGCAAGGTTGTACTGTCAGTCTTTTCATTATTATTATTATTATTATTATTATTATTATTATTATTATTATTATTATTATTATTATTATTATTATTATTATTATTATTATTATTATTATTATTATTATTATTATTATTATTATTATTATTATTATTTTGTCATCTGCATAGTAGAGGGGTTTAACGTTCTTAAATTTTGTCTAACGGATATCCTAACGTTGTATCCACCATCACTTTGAAGTGAAAGTGGCATTGTCATTGGCTGTCATTTTTTGCTACCAATTCCGCAGCAAAATACAATTTTTTACTCTGAACGAGTGTGAATATATTACTGCGTCTTCTAGGGTCGGGGAAACCGTGGTGCGTGAATGAGAATGTACGAGACACCTTGTGTGTATGCGATAAAGGTGGACCGGCCCAACAGGGTCTAGGCCCTTCCTGGTTGAATACGCCACGGTTACGGGATAGTCTAAACATGAATTCAAAATGGATGGATAGTTACAGGTGGAATGATATTCATGATTATGCTAGATTGTTGAACCCACATCTAACCCATGTTTGACAAAGACGATTTTTTTTTCTAAACTTCTTTTTCTTTCTACGGCAAAAAAAAAAAAACCAAAACACTTAAGCAATAATCTTGCGCTGGCTTTGGAAGGGTCACTAGATTTGTGTGTGTCTGAACCCCTATAGCTGTTATTCTAATTCTGGCAATGATGACTTTTAGGAGTGGTTATTAAAAAGCAAGCTGCCAAACCCAATAGTAGGGGAATAAAATAGAAAACAAGAGAGCAATCCACGGAGCTGCGTATCTCATCGCCAACATGCATTGATTCCAATACAGGGCCTGTACATGGGAATTTATAATTTTTTATTGCAACCACATGTCACAGAGACCCGCTTCAAACATAAAATGGTTGTAAGCAGAGCCGAACATAAAATGTTAATATTGATATCTACTGTAAGGTAGCAAGCTGAAGCCTATAGCCTGGTGCCACTACTTAGGCTGAAGTAACGATAACAATAGCGGCTCAAAAGTATCGGTGTATATTACGCTACATAACGCAATTATAAGATGGTGTTATTCCACGGGTTAGATTTAGTGGTTACAGTTAAGGGCAGGGTATACGAGCATCCCTACATGACTTATATGCACATTAGTTGCATATTTACCTGTGCAAGGCCAGGTTCTGCTACAATTATTGTTTGACTTAAAAATAACGTTCTTAGAATTTGCAGGAATGTTCAAAGACATTACCCACAGGGGTCAGTTCTGTTAAAGTTGTTTTGGCTAAAGTTAAAAGGTGGTGTCTATTGACCCGGATGCTGGCACTATTTATTTTTTATCAAAGAATCATACAATTTCACCAGTTTACTATAAGAGCGATATGCTGTATCTTCGTTACAGTAATGAAGAATTATTTCTTGCGAAATTTTGCGTGTAATGCTCCATTAGCTCTCAAGATATGTTGAAAATACAAATCTTGAGGCAAAAGAAGCTTTCTCAAATATCAGTATTGAGATTGCACTGGATTTAACTTTACATCAACATTATGTTGAACATTGTGTTCTCAGGTAAGTCCTTACAAAACTTTAAGTTGATTGATCTAATAGTTCTCACGGTATGCTGAAAATACCATCTTTTGGTTAAAACAATTTTTTTTTTTCTAAAAAGCAGCAAATTTCATTGGATTTACCATTACAGTAATAAAATGTTGAACAATGTGTTTTCAAGTAAGTCCGTACAGAACCTTAAGTTAATTGGTCTAACAGTTTTCAAGATATCCTGGAAGTACAAATTTTGGGGCAAAATTGACTTTTTTTCTTACAAAATCAGAAAATTTCACTCTCTTTGATACAAAAGTGATATACCTTGAATATTACACTCTCAAGTTAGTCCTTGCATAATTTTCCATTAAATGCTCAAATACATCTCAGGATGCTGGAAATACCAATTTGCTATATTAGAATAAGTGTCCTTACGATCGATGGTGCCATATATCAAAGGTCACGGTTATTACATTACATAATACAGTATGGTAGACTTATTAGTACGTACAAGGTGTCAACATAACTTATTTCACACTTGCTTTTCTCCTTGTGGCTTAAAGAGGCTCATTGAGTTGTTTTGTGAAATTCACTCAATTTTTCTAAACCGGTCAAGTTTCCTTCACATACTAATGACAAACAGTCAAACTAAAAGGATCCCAAAGTTTTACATACGTTGGAACATTAATGAGTGAGTAACCAACGATTAAATTTGGTTTTTGAAACTTTGTGACCAGACATTTTCACATTAGTACATTCACATGCACACAATCAGAGCGAGTAAAAGTCAAAAATCTGAAAAAAATTGACAGTTTTCATATAATTATTGGATGTGAAACTTGATTAATTATGCTGATTGTGAGTATTGTCGTGTGTTTGTATACTTCAAAATCACCGCAATCTTTACTGATATCAACTCAATGAGCCCCTTTAATATTTCAACCAATGCAGTCATGTTTGGGGCTGATCAGCGATGTGTGATAACGAAGTCGTTTTCCACGGAATGGTAGACACTCTCACACAGTGTGTGTTTACAGTCGCATACATTTACTAGACAAGGAGTTTACATGTTTACTCTAGCAATCCTTTAAGGGGGGGGGGGGGGGTGCGTGGAATCGCCCACAAGCTTATCAAGCGATTCTTAGAATAGAACAATTATTCCAGAGTGGCAACGTGCCGACCATAGGAACATTAAAGGAACTCTATCGCTGTGAGGAACATGCGATTTTTCCATGAGAATAATCACTCACGCACACACAATAAAGAGAACTGTTCACTTGAGTGTATACATCACGATCATTGATAGAAACCCGTACCTTCCCTCCAGTATGTGAAGTTTGTGTTATTCAGTGTAATCATCATAAGGTATTGTGGTGTAAGTTAGCCGATGATCCCTGGGAAAAAAAAAACAAAAAAAAACGTAGATAACGGTGGAGAGGGATTTCAGAAGAGATTTCTTCAACAACTTTGCAGGAGGTTAGTTACAGGGAGTTGGACATTCAACAGTTCTTATTTACTGGTCTGTTTTGTTGTGTAGTATGTACAGTACTAGATTTATAGAATAGTATTCTCCAAACTTTTGTTTTAAGCATGTCTTATGTAGAGCACTGCTGCTCCAAAATATAAACTTTGATTGTCCTTGACTATTCTACTTTTGTCTGGGATATGGACTTCATATAGAGCAAATGAAGAGGGGCAGTGTTCTCCGTCCTACTCAAGGCATTTCATTCTAAAAACATCAACTACGGACACAGGAAAAACGTACCATGTGGTCTTGAAAAAAATCCTTGGTAAACATTTTGGTACAGAAAAATATAGTTACTCATTCGACTTGTAACTTGCAAATTTCTGTGAGCCTATTCCCGGGAGATGTCTGCTTCATGATTGATATCATAATCAAAATGGGTCATTAGACGTTTGTATCCCACTGACCACCATGATACCAATTAAGTATATTTTCAACCATGTCTACTGTCAAAACAAATAATTCTGAAGACTGAGTAGTAAGACTTTCAGTATAATATGTTGAAAAAAGTGGCAGATGTTGAAAGTACAGCAATATGTATGAAGAAAAACAAGTAAAAAAAAACTAAATAGCAGTGAGTCTTGCATCAATTTATTTTCTTAATCAAGGAGTTACATTTCTTTATGACAACATGTGAGCACTAAATAGGAGACTACATTACCAAAACTATCATTCATGCGTCTTAAAAGATGTTACATTTACTAAAGAGGGAAACAAAATGAAGAAAAAAATAACAGCGAATGAAATTATAATAATAAAAGTCAGATTCATGTAGATCATAGTTGCATGCATCTTTTTATTACTTCATTATTACTGCACATCCTCGCACATGGTGCACTCTTGATCACGGCACTTGGTAAAAGGGGGACATTGGGGTATCGCGTTTGTACGAGTGCACTTGACAATTTGTGCTTTCCAAGTCAAGTTCTCCCCAGAAGCAACTTGGGTCGTATCCACCTTCAGTTGCCACATGCACCCCCCTGTGAAAGCCTCCCCGTTGTCATAGTTTTCACAGGTAAATGTGATCTCTTGGGTTGACATTCTCGAGGTCGTCCATGCGCTAGCCAAAGAATGGGCGACCTTTGTGCTTACACTCGATTTCAGAAATTTGACGGTCGCTTCCATGGTAGATGATATTTCTAACGACATTGTGGAAGTGATCGTGGTGCTAAAGAAGACCGAATCAATAATTTCATGAGTCACCTTCCCATTCTGATTACAACCGATACTGTCCCAACTTGCTGTTGGTGTCACCCACTTCTCTGTAACCCACTCAAAACGTTGATCGGCTATACGTTCACATGGGTAGGCTCCAACATTGCCTTTTCCTGCATGCCCTTCAACATCCAGACAATTGTTCGATTTTTTTATTAATGAAAGAGCATAAGGTTTCACCGTTGCAGTAATCACCATTTATATACCACATCTGATCTGTTTCATCTTCACAGGGATGCATTACAACATTACCTACTCCAGCAAGGTCAACGACATCCACACACCATCCTGACTCTTCGTTTACAAGCTCTCCGTTGTCATAAAAACGAAACCATTGGTCCGTGCTGTCCTCACAAGCCGACATTCCTACATTTCCTTTTCCGTCAAGTCCTTCAACGTCAAGGCACAGACCCGATGCTTCGTTTTTAAGTCTTCCGAAGTTCAACTCTATACCTTTACTTCGAATATAGAAATATTGATCATGTCTGAGATCGCAATGAACAACCCCAATGTTTCCTTTACCATCTACACCTTCAACATCAAGGCATCTTCTAGTTTCATAACTAACCAACTGAGAAGCCATCTGTTCAGAAAATAAAATCAAAAGAAATTGATTGGTAGTAGAGGATCTGGCAGAATTCGACTTCCTGCTCTTTAAACAAACCGTCATCGAAATCTCTTACATCCAATGTGCAATTACGTTTAATTGTAGTGTGAGCCATTTGAGTATTGTCTTCATACATTTTGTATCAGTAAAAACGTACATTTCTGTTACATGTTATTTATTTATACATTGATTCAGTCTTTTTATGTGTGCTTATCGATATTTTGATTGCATTGCTCCATATTTTTCCTTTTCTATTTCTACGTATCCTGCAATCTTAATTTCCTGCATAAATACACTTGCGATTACACATTAACACGACCGTACACATACGCACTCAGTTCCAGGAGGAAAGTTCCTGCACGGAAGCAACTGGAATTCCCCCTTTTTTGAATGACTCAAGTTATCATGGGGTTGCAGGAGAGAAGGCGTGTTACTCGCATCTGAGACACCTCCCCGCAGCGACGGAGTTTTCCTGCAACTCCACTCTTTTCGAGCTTCGCGTGGGAGAGAACGGACCTCCGAAGTCCTCGCCAGCGATTTCAACCTGCTAAAGGATGTCCGCAGAGGCATGACCCTTTACTTTAAGATCCATTGGTTACAAGACCAGCTTGTCCACAAAAAAATTAAAGGATTTGTTTTTTCTTTTTCCCCTTTTATAAAGAAAATCGTCTAGTCTGTTCAAGTTCAATAAATACAATAACAAGGTTTTGAAAAGCAGATCACAATTTTCTTTTCATATTATCTCATTGAGTTGAGAAGGAGAGGGAAAAATATATTTCTCAATGAACTTATCTTATGCAAGCCCTAACGATACAAAGGTAGAACATATTTTGTACTTCAAAGTTCTACCTCATGAACAAAAGACAATGTTTTCAATGTGTTCAAGGGCTGAGTGTGATGATAAATAAAAACAAACTAAATGAAGTAAGGAAAACTCTTATGGTAACTACATTTCAATAATGTACAGTGGTGGAGCTAAGATATGGTCAGAGGAAAGGTCGCCTCCCCCCCCCCCCCCCCCTTCAACCGACTCAAATGCATTACTGGCTGCCTTTTTGGCTATGCACAATACACGGAGTTAAAGTAAAAAGAAAAAAAAAAGAGTGAGAAAATTCTTAAGTGAAACTAAATTTGCATCCGCGAAATTGTTGACATTGCCACTTTCTAGGCTGACCTCTTTAACCTGAGCGATTTATGGTAAAACGGGGGCGGGGGGTTGTGGTTAAAAAACGCCAGAATATGTACCCGAATTATACAACAACATATTCGTTAATTGGGTTATGTCCTGATGATTTGGCAATTATTATACTGTTAATGGTGTCATGGGCAGTACCTTGGCAGGTATATCATCTTGGAGAAACGGGTCCTTCGTTACATGGTTCTGGATTCAAACTGAGTGGTTTGCTCTATAATGAGCTCATAGTGTTATTAAAAGAATCATGTAGACAGGAATGAGATTTCATAGTTAAGTTTGCTTTAAATATGGCTTCAAAAGACCTGTTTTAACTTTAGCAGTTTTGCACAAGCATGATAATAGTTTATGTTAATGTGGCACGTACCTATTTGCCTTGTAGGTGGTTGTTTCCCACGTGGGAGACTTTAGACGCTCTACATACACCCACCTCTGTGCAATGCAATATATACAGTGCATCCAATACGTCTTAACTATACATCTTGAACTGACACTTATATACAACCGTACTATTAACCAGATATATTTTAGAACGTTCAAAATTACCTGGCACAAGGGCAATCACGGACAGAAAGTTGTGGTGGTTTTCGAAACCACAATTTTTACTTCCTCAAGGGAGAAAGTTATTCTCTCCCCATGCAGACTTTATCTGCTTTCTGACAAGAACACGTGGCTAAAACCAGGAACCTGATATCTAACGACAACCTGTAAAATGTGCCCCTCGATAATCTCTCTCTCTATATATATTGTCCTAGTCTTTCTACGAGATATTATTTTTCCGATACCCAGATTTTGCGTTTCATATTCTGAATTCGTATTCGTTCTGCGTTGGTATTAGGAAATTATTTTCGGTACAGATGTACTTGAAACATTTGGCACACCGCAGATCTGATTAAAGCGGACTTGAAATTTGTCAAAATTTAGCACATTAACATTAGCAGTCACAATACGGATTGGAGTAGCAATGGCAGAACCGATCCTGATATATTCAGTTGCCAAACATCAGATAAAAGTGTCTAATGAATAAGAAACAGATTTCTACAAGTGGGTGTTTGCTTAACTTGTAGATAGATTTAACATGTTGCTTCAGGACAGTTAGATGATGGGCACTGAGTTTTGCCTCCAGGCTTTCACAATATCGATGTCAATTCAAAGAGAGTCAAGGCTTTAAATATTGGAGGTCTTGCGGGTTGACTTTCGATTACATTAGCATTGTTTATATCTATGTGCAAGAGTAGTTCCAAAGCCATATCAATTCATTTACAATAGCTACGTCACTACATTGATATTGGTATAGCTTACCTGTTCAATACCACCATTATCTACGAATGGCATGTAATTTCCATGGTACCAGCGTTGTCTAATTAGACTTCCGGTCACTTCACACCTATCCGACTTAACGTTTGCATCGCCACTTCCCTCTAGTTGCAAGCAATAGTTCAGTTGCTCGTTACGAATGGTACCATCTCCGCACATAATCATTTTCTGGTCGGCTAGACCATCACATGTGGATGTTTGAAAATGTTGAATGAGCAGAATAGTCTAGAGAAATGCAGGGACGGTGAAAATTCCAGGTTATTTCGAAAAACGTGGAAGGGTCTCTCTTTGCTTCCACTCCAAGTAACCAATCACAAGGGAGAAACTACCTGTAGATATTCAGACAAATCATTCTATTTGAAAACGGAGTTATTTTGTCTACATAGTTTGTTGAAGAAATTCCTTTGCCCTTAAATTTTCAGTCTAATCTAACGCAAAAATGTAAATTGGTAAAAGAAAAATGAAATAAATGATATTAATCCTGCCTCGTACGGTAAGTAAGAGTTTTTCTTTTTCAGCCGGAACCCTATATTTGTTATCTAGAATATGCCTGTCTAAGTAGGTAGACGCAAATTACAAATCACTGGCAGACACTGATCGATGCTGGTAGGGACGGGGATAGATAAACCCCGAACCCCACGTTACTAAAGTATATGATGGCGTGAATGTGGATAATATAGGGCAAAGTCATTTTTACAACACTGTTCTGATTTTTTAGTGCAGAATAAATGAAATTTCAATTAAGGAACATAAATGGGGTTCAAACTGAAAAGCCGGTAGTACCGATGAAAATATGTGGGGGTGGAGGGGGGATTTAAAAACTCCTTCAGCCTCACAACCAACCTTACTTGAACATACCACTAAAAATACAGACCAGATTTACGACACATAAAACTCCCACACTAAAATGAATGTAAAATCTTATGAGAAAAAATAGTGAAAAAAATAACTCTTAATAAGTCTCAGTGATTATTAGCACCCCTAGCACAATTTAATATTCAGGGTAAGTTCACCGATTTTACTTCGCAACGGAAGTTTAATTCATTTGAATACTATTGCTGGCAAGAATTTTGATCAACTATGCCGTGTGCCGATTGAAGTCTCAGAATTAAATTCATTCGATCAATTCACTGACCTGTTTAATTCTTTACAAAAGACTTACCTAGTTAACATTGCTGGGTGGCCATCGATGGCCATCGATATTTTTTTTTAATGTCAAGCGGAATTGATTAGACTACAGGTTATGGCAAGGTAAGACATAGCTCTTTTTCATTTATTTTTTCATAAATAGACCTAGAAGTCTTCGTTTAATCCTAGCACTGTTCAGTGCAGGTTCATACGGCCAAATATTAGCAGCGTGTACTGATAATATGGTGTAACAAATTTCTCATTTAGATAATCATAACGTTCACCGTACATCGCCTGGGTTTTTGTTAATAGCTAATAGATAGCTCTTACCTATAGGTAAAGGGCTTCGCCCACCAGTTAGCCTAGCCAAGTACTAAGTTGCATATGGATGCATTTAACGTAGACATTTTTTTTGTAATTTCAATATTTCGAATCTAATCAAATTGTTGAACAAAATTGTACGCAACTGTGGTAGCGAGTAGTCATCCGTGACTTAATGTGATGCTGCTTTCCTTTAAATGCTATATGCAAAGCAAGTATCGTATTACTTACATACTGAAGTATGCAAGATTCCGCCATCAAGTTTCACTACCGTTTCTTCGAAAACAAACTTGAAAAACAAAATACAGTTTACATTCAAATTAGGTATTGACTTTAACATCGTCTGAAAACCAAGACTTTTACAGCCACTCACCAAAAAAAGACGATCTTGATTTGGCAAGTGCTCAATAACCTGTAAAAAAACTTGAGAAAAGTTTGATGGATTTTTCTCTACCTTGTTAAGTTAAACATAAATATTTCAATTTAAAGCTGAAATATTATTTTTTGAATGGCAATTACCTGATCGTGAATCTTTGCTCTTCGTCAGTGTTCCAGTGAAGGAAAAGTAAGAGAAAAGATGACCCGTTACAAAATCTGAAAATCAGAGATCTATGCATTCATGTTCCAGGTATGTGAATATCAAGATTGCCTCTTCGTTTTCGTTGCCATGTAAAACAATATTCAGACTCTCCCAGAAAATGTATCTTGCAAGCTGTGTTATCTGAAAATCAAACTTACCAATGGGAATTGATGAGTATATTCATACATGCAAAACTTGGGACTTAAGCAACGTTTTTTGTTTTGTTTTTTGTAGTAGTAGTAGTAGTAGTAGTAGTAATAGTATTATTATTATTATTATTATTATTATTATTATTATTATTATTATTATTATTAGTAGTAGTAGTAGTAGTAGTAGTAGTAGTAGTAGTAGTAGTAGTAGTAGTAGTAGTAGTAGTAGTAGTAGTAGTAATATTTGACTGTCAGTGGCAAAATGTGATAAACTTTCAAGTTATATTCCACATTTAATGAATGCACAGACTAATTTTGACCAAAAAAAAAAGAAGTTTTTTGCCGCGTATCAAAGGAAAAGTGTGTCATGGGTATACTAAATTTCGTACTTATAGCAACAATATCCTTAAGTATCCTCATATTGCTACCACGGGCGATCAACATAAAAATTCCAAATATGACTAACTTTTAACTCATGTTCCACTTTCAATGAATGCACAGAACATTTCTGACAAACTAAAAAAACGTTTTTTTTTTTGGTCGCGTATCAAACTAAGGAAAAATATGTCATGGCGATATTGGATTTCCTACTGATCTCAACAATATCTAAATTGCAATGCCATTGAAGTGCTTTTTCTAACATGACGTTGTTGTATGATGAATGATATTGAACTGCAATCACCGAAAAAAGGAATTGGATACCTTTGAGGTAACTATCCAATTTACCGTCACTCGAATTGGTAAGCCAAAAAGCATTGACATTCTTTAAATTCCAACCTCGTTCTAACGATCATCTCCCAGATGTACTGATCACGAGAGGACGGATCCTCAAAGCATATTCTTGTCACATCTGAGAGATAATAGTGTTACCCATCCCCAGAAAAGAAAAAAGAAATACATTGAAAAAATGAAAACTCATACCGGAATCACCAAATCTGATTACGAATCCGAGTTCTATCACTTTTATCTGCCTTTTACTGAGAAAGTTTTGGACTTTTCTATTTAAATAATCAGGGATGAAGGAAGAAGTGTCAGTATCTTTTAACTAAAACTTGATGTTGTTTTTTTTTTTTTTTAAATGAAACCTATATCTTTCATTTTACTCCTACCAGCCTTTAAGTGTACTCTTCTACCTTTAAGTGTAGTCTTTCATCGAACTAAAGAATTAAACATGACAAGTGTTGGTCCTATATAACACACTGTATTTAAGCAGACATCGTCATTCAAAAAAGAAAAAAATCACAAATGTAGAAAACATGTGTTCGTGCCTACCCATACTTTTTCTTTTTCCTGAGTTCGTTACTCATACTTCAAAATTTCAAAAAGAAAGAAACAAACTGATAGCTACGTTAGCAGCGAAAGTTCAAACGAACTTCAAAAACATCGACTCCACTCAGTAAGTGGTTCACAGTCAACGAGTTCCCAAACACAGGTTAACTTTAGGGTTGTGTTATCATGAAACTTCTGAAAGTACACCTCCAGTGATCTTCAGCATAATCAGAGATGAAAGACTTTGAAGTATTTTTTTTTTTTTTATAATTCCGAAATATATAATTATGAAAGGCGACTTTAGCCAATTGTATCTATTGCGTGAAGAAAATCAAAACCATTGCAAAAATGGAAATGAAATTTACTGACACCATTATATTCAGCAATACAGAACTTCAAGAAAAATGAAATTCTGCCTGATACGGTTGGTTCTGCTATACCCAGATATAGCAACAACTTTGCTACTATGGCAGGTTTATTTGTGGGATGTCGCAACACTTCAGTTGCAAAGTGCATGGTGACATGTCTGTTCCAGCGTCTTGCGATTTTCTTTATCCTTCCAAGTTTGATTGCTCCAGCTGCAGCAATAAAGTTTAATCTATGTTCTTTTCTAAACATGTGAGGGTAAAAGATGTGGCTGATGATAAGTGTGAACTTTGTGTTAACTTTTCAACTGAAAAAACTTAATATGATACACATACCATATACTGCAGACAGCTGCAAAAAGCGTACAAAGTCAGTTGGAATATAGAGAAGTAAAGAAGATACCTCTGCCAATGATGTTCAACTCTGCATGTACTTTATCAAACTTTTTTGGTTACTTACCTTTTTGAACTTTTGTCAGGTTTTTCCAGCTACAAGCCCGTAGTAATGATTGAGAGTCTGGACAAATTCATGAGTCTTGAAAGTTGATGGCGCTACATGAACCCATTCAACAGAGTCCTACATACAGACAGATTTGTAAAAATGGGTTTTAGAGCCAATTGTCCTAATCGGTGACGTCTATCAGGACCGTTGCTACACTACAATCACTACCATCTATATATGGCATGGGGGGAGGGGGTTGCTTGGGTCTTGTTTACACACCTTGTATTGATACACCATACATTTGCTTCATGTGCCCTTTTCTTACTTTTTCCTCTCTTTTTTCTTATCTGGCCTGATCGTGACAAATTTTGCTCTTATCAGGTTTCTTTACATATATTGATGTAATGTACGCTTTTGCTTTTATACATCTTGCTATCTTGCTCTTGCTATTATAGAGAGGCATGATGGACGTTTTCTTCTTAAAACTTCTGAAAGGCTCTCTAGTTGCCTGATTGAACCTTATTACCCCAGGTAGGAAACGAAACACATCACTGAAAGCTGATACACTCAACTCCCCCTCTGAGTAATTGATTGACAGTACCAGATCTACTTTCTGGAATATCTGGCATCTATATGCCATGGCAACAGAGCTAAATGAAAAAAAAAAAAAAAAAGTTATGTAAGCTGTCTGGCATAACTTCTACGGTAAAGAAGTAATCAGACTTATTGGTTTTTCACGCAGTAGGGGCAGAATGTAGATTCGAGGCAGTGAACGGGGTCTGATACAAAATGTACCCACAACGTCTTTGATGTTATGGGGTATTTTCGTCGAAATGTTAAGAAGAATGTAGTGCAGAATCGTCACTGCATTGTGCACACATGAAATAAAAATAAAAAAATAAATGAAGAGCACCGAATGAACACCGACATTTTGGTCGATTTAGATGTTGCATTCAACTGATGTATCCCACATGCTATCGTTCCCACCAACACAGAGGAGATTGGTATCTGGATGAATCATGGAACGGTCCAGAATCCCGTCTTATATAACCTGGACAGCCGCAGTAAACTTCCACATGCAGTGTCTCATTATTTTCCGATGTGTTATTATACGGATTAGTAAACTACATCCCCCCATATACTTACTTGCTCACTCACTCACTCACTGACTCACTCACTCACTGACTCACTCACTCACTGACTCACTCACTCACTCAATCACCCACTCACCCACTCACCCACTCATCCACTCATCCACTCACCCACTCACCCACTCACTCACTCACTTACTTACTTTGGAACAAAACCATGTGCAGTCGTATGTGGATCAATCGCGTTATACGAACAGCTTGTCAGATCTGAAAACAGGGACAGACGATTCGGGCATTTAAAGGACTTTTCACTTACTGCATCTGATAACCAAAAAAGAATCAATAATTTGGCAGCGTTTGTCAGAACACCTTCCTTGTTGCTTTTTTTTTTTAAATCTTTCTCATTAACGTTATCTTGATATGCTTAATTTCAGCTTGAGTCTTACAGTGACTTCAAATTTTATGGAGTTAGCTCACCATATGCATATCATTTTTGCTAGAAGTAAACTTTCTTTGACGTCTAAATTTGGTAGTAGCTTCATGCTAGTCGCAACTGGTGGTTCGTTTCAAATAACACATACTCTGTCCAATGTTTATCATAGTTTAGGTAAAGCACGACATACTCAAATAAATAGAAGTCATAGTTTACTGTAACCAAATTTCTTTTTCATCTAGAGTTTATGTACACTCAACTGATGTTCTGTATCCATGACCTCACTACAAATATCTTATTAAGAAAGGTTTAAGTGTTACAATGGGCATTCACTTACTAAAGCTACATTTTTCCCTACCTTCACACCTTCACACTTTATTTTGGTATCACGGGAGACCGCTGCCAGTGCTTCAGTATAAGTTCATGCTACAAACAAGTGTAGTGTTCTTCCAAATGGTTGCGTGGTTATGTGTAATCTTGTATTATTGACAGATTTACCTTTCAGTGACAATTTTTAAATTTTCGACTTTTTTAGTTACTATAGCACACTGTCATTACAGAGAATAAAGTCGATAAAAGAATCCTTATCCTCATTCAAATTTCCATCAAGTCATGTGTTCGATAGGGAACAAAGATCAGATGAAGACCATAACGGTCGATATAATGCGCTGGAAAAGGCAGAAGAAGTCCTGTAGAAATTTAAAAACACTCAATTAAATTTAAATAATGCACCCTTTCTAAAAAAAAGAAGAAACTATACATAATTAGGAACTCAAAAAGCAAAGCAGAAGACAAAAGCAATTGCATGACGAGCAGCAGAAACGAAAACAGAGGTAAATTTGATCAATGATCAATTGCAATTATATCTATCTGGAATCAGTTCTTCGGCCCAGTCATCGATGTGAAATTAATATCCGTTCTAACGTTTACTTTCAGCAGAACAATTGAAGACTTAGTTCCAATCGTTATCTGCGGAGGTCAGTATTTACTATCACTTTTACCTAATGTTTGGGATGAACTACTGTAAAATTATGTTCCTCTCAATTCTGTCAAATCATAAGTTATGTCTTTCACTTCTGTCACAGCTACACTTCGTGATAACATTAACATTACCTTAATATATGAAATGGCCAATCCAGTGTGGTACGTTAAGGTAGCTCGGAATACCCTCCATGGGAAAGGGCCGAAAACGTGTGAAGAGATATGTGTGTGGGTAAAACAATCCAATCTCCAATACGTTGCGCCAGCAGGTCTTTCAATGACGCATTGTCGAATAAAAGTTGCTAGAAAGGTGATATTTGATTTGCGGTTGTATCATCCATCAAAATTTAATATCAGATTTTAAAGATCAAAATTCAAATAGACCCTGCCAGGAATTACGTTAGTAACCTAGGTATCCGGCCAAATAAGGAAGTCTATGTATACCGATATTTAACAACCTGAAAATATATTTTCACCGGAAATAAGTGCTTTTACACGAATAAGGATAGGATTTTAGAAATGCCCAATAAAGCTGTCTTCCTTGAAATTGTAAAGCTTTTTTGTACCTGTAAAAACATGATAACAACAATCTTAATAAAAGCACTGAGATTATACATCATACATAGCATGAAAGCTTTTAAGAAGAGAACACGCTTGATAGCGAAAATATCGAATCTGATCGGATAACGGCCGTTGTTGTAATAAGAAAATTGGAAAAAAAGACTAACATCGATCATCCCTTAAAATAATCTTAAGGTAACTCGATTGGTCGACACTTGAGAATGGGATGTGATGTCCACCCGATCGATGACGTTGCATGTAACAATTAACGATATGCAATAGATTATGTCAGGTTCTGGTATTACAAGGCATCTTTATCACTTGTTATACAACTTAAATTTTCCTTGCAATGGAAGTTAGTTTTTCCACCTATTCAGCCATGTTTTGTGTTGCAAGATTAAACCTATGTCTGATATACCAATTACATTGACAATGATTGATAGTGCCCTCTCTTAGTATGTTTTTTTTTTTTCAGTATCATATGTACTCGAGAAAGGATGAGATATTTACAGTGGGTATTGGGGAAAGAAATAATAATAAATCACGCACTTTATCACGAAGCACGTTTTGATATATTATAAAAAAAATACGTTTACGGTTGTAAGCAAATTGATGATATAGGTTTGATATAGGCGGTATCCAAATTGCCTGTTGAATTTTTGCTGGTGTCAAAAGAGAATTGTCCTGTTGTCTGATTTCACGTTGTTATTCAATGGTTCAGATTTTTTTCTATAGGAGAAGCTGTCAAGCAGTGTTGTAGACTGCACTTGAAGGGACCTACATCTTGTCAAACTTGAAGAACAAAATGGCGTTCAACTTTGCAGGTACTCTCTCGTTCTTCAGACGGTTTTTAAGGAAGGAGTAAAATCTTAAAATCTGACTTGATGGATATTCAATTGCTTGCAGCTGAAGTCACAATCTCAATGAAATTTGCTGGTTGCCCTTTTTGGTATTAATTTGACTTACTGTAGGATTACAATTGGGATGAAAGTTCGAAGGAATCGACTAAACGTTCGCTTACAAACATTGACTTCCATTAGGCATTTCTCATACCATCAGTCAAAACCATTCTCATTACCAAGAGCAAAATGATGAGAAAATCATCGCTGACCATTACCTGTAATACTAGAAAAGTGGTTACGAAAATCGTAACACACTGTTAATGAGTTCGTGTAGAGGGGAAGTTATTTACTTTCTTTTGCGACCGTCGGTTCGTAGTAGAAGGGGAATTTCGATGTTTGTTTTTACCAGATAGGGCCACATAAATATATTTTAGAAGATGGAAGCCGTGTCTAGGGTCTTCAAACATGTTTGTGACAAACTGTTGGAGGCAAAACGTAGACCTACTATGCTGCAGGTCGCGTTTGGTTGCAATTACTTTAGGGTTAATGATGACGTTCAACCCAAACTTGAAACTGATTTTTTGTTTTGTCAGTGAGAAACCTAAGGGATGTCATGCTCAGATCCTTAGTGCTGCTGACTGTGAGCTCTTTCCTGTACTTTCACCAGATGTGATCATGTATTAATGTCTGGAGTCATGGTCAGCGGTCACGTGTCCAGGTGCATTTCAACCACAAACTGTCCTCAGACTTTCATCTATCATCATAAACTTTGAATATTTTGAAAGAAAATGTCTATTTTACCATACAGTTCTACATACCTTACTGGATTCAACGAGCCAAACAAAACTATGGGAAGCAATAGCCTACAGTCAACCTGACTTGCTGCATTCTTTATCATACTAGATAACAGTTAAAGACTGTCAAATACCTAGAGCCTTGGGAAAGTAACATATGATTGAAGTTGTGAGTGGAATGTAATGGTTAGCAGAACAGTAATTACTTTCAATGTTTGAAGAAGAACTACATGAGAGAATTTATTTTCCGTTTTGCTCTTCGTGTACTTTACTCAATCCAGTGAACTCAGTGCTACTAGTTTCTGCAAGTGTTATACGTAGTATTTTGACAAACGGAGACTGAATAGGTCCTATATATTTTATACAAGAAGCACTTCTTTCACCTTTGTATAGGCTTTGTAGTTGGAATATCACGATACATTGCAGTCTTCACCTTGCAATTGGAGGGTAGAGTGGGATATTGTGACATTTCCAAAAGTAAATTCAAAAGATGCAACTATGGCTGCAGTTCCAGTCTGTCTTTTCCCAAATTTTATACTCTCTTTTTCAAATGATTAATAGCAATCTTGCTCCAATAGTTATATATGTTAGCTGTATATTAAAACATCTGCACATGTGAACAAAAAAGAAAAAAAAAAAGGTTTTCGCCAAAATAAAACATAATGCAAATAAGTTCAATGTCCAACTTAGTCTAGTCCGTCTCTTTTCAGTGTGGAAGTTAGCCTGCTCTTAGGTTCTTAATTCACTAGGCTGCTCAGTCACTTGCTAAGTTTATCGGCCTTAAAATAAGGGAGTAAGCTAATGTTAATAACTTTTGTACACCCTTTATGTCCAGCTGACTGAGCTGCAAAAATATACTGGTTTATCTTTCAGTCAACCTCTGACCACATGTGAATTAATTTTTAAGTGACGAGCTCCTTAAATAAAATCAGTCATTCCCCTATTTCGTGCTCAGCCTGCCTCCTGCTTCAGGTAAGAAAAAAAAAAAACCCTATAGAAACCCCTCTCCATCCAAGTTGTCTGTTTAGTAGAACATAAAAAATGGATGTGCCTTCCTTTTTTATATCCAGTAGCCAATCTCCACTGACCATGAGAGAACTGCAGTACAGACCCGTAGCCAGAGGGGGTCGGAGCGTTCGAGCGACACACCCCAACTTGAGGAAAGTCCATTTTTCGAGCCCTTTGTTTGAAGGATTAGCTATGAAATATTTATTACCTTGGCATATATTGAGGCCGAATTTCCGTTCACTTTAAGCAGGAAGATAAAACCTTTCCATTTATGTCACAAAATGTGTACAGGGCCAAACTGCTTAACACTGTTTCAAAGGAACAACATTTGTTTTGAAAAGGTTTATATCAAAATCAGTATCTGAAGCCAGACAGTAGCCGACCGTACATGTAGGTTATTCTACTACCAGATTACATGCATGAGTTTTTTTCTCAAAAAGTGGTGTACAGTGTGGAATTCCTGGGGAAAAATGAACTCTGTTGTGTTAAAAGTCCTCTGAAATGCTCTAGATTACAGTAGATCTGCCGCAGATGTCAAAATTTTCCAGGGAAGCATGCCCCGGACCCCTAGCACCTGCATTCCTACAGCGCATACTTCCGTACTTGGAAAAGGTTCACATATTAGAAAAAAGACCCACCCCTCCACATCGGCTGGCTACGGGGCCTGTGATACGAATGGTAGGCTTTACAAAACTACAAATTCATACGAGGTTGACTTGTCTTCTTCCCAGAGATGCCGAGTTGCCTGATGTGTATAGGCACTTAGTACATACCAAGTTGTCAGACTTCACAAAGGCACTGAAAAGTGTGAAATTGTTTTGCCTTACATGGGCGAGTTGTATATGCCTTTATGTGTGTGTTCTTTGAACGTTACTCTTTTTAAACTGAAAAACAAATTTAAACCCCTTTCGACAATTTCTGTAGACAAGACAAGTTGGAAAAATCTTTACTCGTCATTGTTAAGACCTAAAGACACTTTTTAGGCCACAATACACATTAACAAGGACAAATAAATCATCAGGAATTGGCCGCATCGATTTCTGCCGTACAGTTTACACAGACGTACTCGTCCAAGTGTGCCCAGAGAATGCAAACTATGCTCCGTGAATACTATTTCGTATAAGTACGTGGCATACAGCCGTTGCCGCGCAGTTGTTTACGGTACTACTGAGGTCGGTACGCTACTACAGCGCAGACGATACAGCTACGAGTTTGCATACTGACAGCTTATACAACATGTATGGAGTAGCCTATTATACAAAAAAAAAAAAAAAAAAAACAGCCGTTTCTTTAAAAGGCACAGTTTTGTGCATCGAAGATATGTAAATTTTTAATCTTTGAAACAAGGGTTATAGTTATCACAGAGATGTCATACTGGTGACCATGTATGTCACAATTATTTGTCGAAATTCAAGACTGTGCTACTAGAGATAAACTGAACGAAATAACCTGCCACGTGATTGAAAGGTACGAGCAGGAACGCTATACTGTTTATGGTGACTCATAAACCGTGACAAGCTTAATGCGTTGTGAACAAGTTAGTGTAGCAAAATGAGAACAACAGACTGCACAATAACTGTAATAAACAAACTAAACTTTCTTGAATAACTTAAGCTTAAATCTAATGTATTTCTGATGTTGATACGTGCCACTATCATTTCAATGTTATCGCATTGTGTTGAGATTCATGTTAAAACCGGGTGACATGTGTTGAGAAAAAACAAATGGCAGGCTTAGTCCGTAAGTTGCAGAGTAAAACACTAACAGCAAATTCATTGAACATAACGTGTTCTCACCGAAGGGCACTGAGTTTACATATTCTGCTTGTCTTCACGAAACCGTCTAATCGAGCATGCGCTATCAGTTAGATGATCCCAATTAATTAGCCCACAGTTCACTTGGCAACGCCTAAGCAGCTTTGCTGCCTCTGTTTGTTACAGAACAGTTCATAGTCTTGGAAAGAACAACCGCTAGTAAGAGCAAGTGGGTTTAACCACAAGTTTTGTAAATGGAGATGAGCTGGAGTGAGGAGGTAGGTGGGATCAAAGCACCCTTATCTAGCAGGCTCAGTATTGTTTACATCAAAACACGGTCTGTAGGCGGTTTTTGCTAGAGAGTTCCTCATCGGGCTGATTATCTACATATACACCTTTTGAGATATGGGGGTGAAGAGTTTGATGATAATAAAAAATATAAAAAAAACTGATCAATTAAAGTGTTGCATATTGTGATTATTAACTTTATTATGCCTGTACATATTGCCACTTAATTACCTGGAAGAAAGGTCACTGATAACCTTACGATTAAAGAAGGCAACATACTTTTTATTTATTCTCAACTTAAGCCTTGACAGCGTATCAAAGTGTTGTCCTTAAAAGAAAGGTCATGTAAACGAGGAATATCATGAGGCATATATAAGGTGAGTCTCTCCCTGCTTGTCACTCATTTGCGTGGTTGCCCTTTGATGTTCATGACTCAATGATTGCAAACCAAACGATGTTTGGAAATGGACAATATGTGATACATTTGAATGAAATCTGTGATACTTGTTAACAGACTGAAAAATTAAATATTGATACTTGCGGACATCAAAAAGTGATTCTATGTCCATGAATTTTAAACCACTGAAATATGAATAACTTTGTTCATTCTAAACCATAAATTTGAGACACACCCGTAAAAAAAATGTTTTATTTTTTAGGATTTAGACAGGGAAGGAGCCTTACAAATGCATAGCATTTAAAACAATGAGGGTGTGCTAAACCTGCCGTGAAATAACACATGTGTATAAACACATGACAACCAAGTTTCTAAGAAAGAGTACGAAAAGAGTAACAAATCGTGAAATAACTGAAGGTATGATAGATGTTACTGTAAAGGCAGACAAAACTCATACAAAATCTTTTGTATTTACTAAGGATGAATGAATGAATGAAAGGTTCACGCACAGCTTCTTCCTTCGACTACAAGGAAAGCACGGTCGTGCTGAAAACAAAATAACCAATGTTCAGTAGTAGAAAACAATTTAAAATAGTAGAAAACAAAATGGAAAGAACATTAAATGTATACAAAATTCACGTACTTAACATTGAGCTTCATTACAAAATTATTCGCATTAGAAAAGAGAAAATGTTTTAGGTGTTTCTTAAAACTATGTATACTGTGCATGTTCCGGAGATCAACAGGGAGAGAATTCCACAACTTAGGACCACAAATTACAATGATCTGTCACAGAGGGTAGAAGTATTATTTGGTAAGACAATTGCATTAGAAAGAGTAGAGGTGGTGAAGAGATCGGATAAGTAGACCGGAGCTAAGCCGTGAAGACATTTGAAAACCATTAAAATAACTTTGAAAAAGATTCTTTCGCGAACACGCAACCAGTGTAGCTGAACAAAGAGGTCAGAAACATGTTTTCTTTTCTTTCTACCATAAATTAACTTAGCAGCACAATTTTGAACAATCTGTAGTTTATTCAAGAAACTCTGATTAATACCATAATACATGCAATTGCAATAATCGATCTTAGAGAGAACTAATACCGTAACAAGAGTCTTAAGCTGATCAGAATTTAAATACGGTTTGAGCTTTGAAAGTTTACGACGGACAGAAAGCAGAAGGAAGCAGTAGCAGAGATTTGTTTGACAAACGTAAGCTTATTATCTAGGCAAACACCAAGACTTTTTACGCAGTTGGCGAACCTTACACAATCATTGCTGTTTATAAAGGTGCCACCAAAACTGATGTCACCCAAAACATTGTCACGGCCAACAAGAATAATATCGGTTTTACTTGGGTTTAAACACAGAAAGTGAGAATTCATCCAAGAAGTAAAAACGGAAAAACACTGTTGAATGTCATGATTCAAGACACGTGATTGGAAGGCAGGAGAGAAGGACTTATACACCTGATGGTCACCAGCATACCCTTCAATCTTAAAACCAAGGTTTTCAATTTTCGTGTATAAAGAACGAATATATATATTAAACAGAACTGGGCCAAGGACAGACCCCTGAGGAACACCATACTCAGTATCGATATAGCCAGAGAAACTAGAGCCAACTTTAACTCTCTGAGACCTGCCGATCAAAAAAGAATTGAACCATTTGAAAGCAAAACCACGTATGCCCATATCGTGATACAGAACAGTAAGCAGTTTATCATGATCCAAAGTATCAAAAGCAGCACTGAGATCAAGAAGAATAAGAACAGAAACATTATTGGCATCAGCAGCACATAACATATCATTTACAATCTTAAGTAAGGCTGTCTATGTACTGTGATACTTTCTGTAGCCAAACTGATGGGGCATATGGAGTTGATGACGATCCATGTGATCATTTAAACGTTTCAGTATAACTCTCTCAATCAGTTTGCCAATACACTGAAGATTAGAAATAGGCCGATAATTACAAAAACTTTCTTTGTCTAAAGTAGGTTTTGTAATTAAGGGCGTAACATCAGATTGTTTAACACCATCTACAGACCCCGTAGATAGGGAAAGATTAACAAGCTTACACCAGAAAGGGAGGAGTATATCAATATGGTCGTGTACAATATTACTGGGCAGAGGATCACTGGGACTGCACTTGATACCAGTATCTTTAACAATCTCCCGAAGTTCCTCCACGCTTGTCGGGGCAAACTCAGTCAACACATTGGAGGACCGTATCACGGGCCTGTCATGAAGTGCAGAAGCAGTTATGGTATGACGGGGAAAACCTTTGCGAAGACTAACTATTTTACTAGCGAAGAAATAATTAAATTCATTGGCAAGTTCTGCGTTGCTAGAAGTATGTGGAAGAAGAGAATCCTGATTGACATCAAGGAGTGTGTCAATCATCTTGAAAAGCTTACTTTGATCACCTTTTGCAGATTTAACTTTTTCAGAGTAGTATTTTATTTTCTTTTGCAGTGCAAGCTGCGTAGTCTCTTTCTGTAAAGTGATAAAAATTTGCTTATCAACTTCCAAACGAGACCGTTTCCATTTTTTCTCAGCTTTTCTACGAGCACGACGCTTAAGTTGATATTCACCATCAAACCAGGGGGCATTATTAGCCATTTTAATACTCTTAGATTTCAATGGAGCATGCTTGTCAAGAATAGAAGTAAGAGAAGTATTATAACTATTTACTGCCGTATTAAAGTCATTTAAAACGATTTCAGACACACAGTTACCGAGGTCATTAGAAAAATCAATTACATTGATACCCTCGAGCTGACGGTATTGAATAATTTTACGTATTTTAACATCTGTTCTAATTTCGACATCAAACGTGATAGGATAGTGATCACTGAGATGAACATCATTGACTAAGTTAGAAGAAATAATATTAGAGTTGTTAGTACAAATTACAACATCAAGAATATGCCCACCTTTGTGAGTTGAATCAACAACATGTTGAACTAGAGTAGCAATGCTACTGTTGCTCAACCCACTTAGAAACAATTTTGTTACCAATTGCAGGGTGTTTCTTTTGATTTGAATGCGTCATAAAAAGAGGTTCTTCATTGGCAGAAATTCTTTTTACACTGGCCATCTAGGGTTTATGTTAGAATGCTTAATGTTGCCAATTTTGGCCACATTCTTTCCCAGTGTATACACTGTTTTGTAGTTTTCTTACTTTAAGGATTGTACTGTACATGGGAATTGGAACAAGATTTAAGGTTCACATATTGTTGTCTGGCCTGTCGGTGGTTTATGAGGTGCTTCTTTCATATATTTGTGTTCAAAATGTAGGCAAAATTTTTGCTCCCTATCGCTCTCTCTTTCCACTTATCTTTTTGTCTGAAGATTTTTGTTGATTGTGCTGCTTTGGCAATGTGATTCCTGTTAACTTTTATTGTCAGCAACTGATGTCATTTCATGTCTTAATCAATTTTTTCAAGGATGTGTGTATAGGAATTATTATTATGTTTTGCTATTTTGCATTTTGGTAAACCTTGCAGCTGTCTAAAATGAAAATATTAGCTTAAATAGGCTATTCCCATCGATTATCAAATGTAGTCCCCATTTTTGATACTCTTTTCTATTCATTTTGTTGGACTTTCAGATTCACATGATTGTCTGGATTTTGTGTTGCAACCAGGCCCGTATGTTACCAAAAGTGGAACATTTTACCCGACAATCATGAACAACTAATTAAAAGTCTTTATATATGTTGCTAACGTAGGCCTACTGTCAGCATATTCTGAGCGGAACTCCAGATCTGGTTTGGGGGGTTCGTAATCCCCTGAACGCTCTCTGGCTTGGTAACTCTGCTGGAGTAGATTGGATATAAAAACTATCAAAGCAGAAAACAAGAACAAAAAAGAGTAGCAACCATGAAGTTTGGTTTTATAAAACGTGTATTGCCAAAGGTGTCTGAGAGATGGACGGTACGGTTGGAATGTTGCAAATCACTATGGCAAGAAACTTGAATACATTTGTAGGGTGTGGAATTTACATATGGATGAAAAGGAAATATTAATTAATCGTTTAACTAAAGTTGTATATCAGAAATCATAGCTGAACATGTTACAACGGAATATGAGACAAAGTGCAATAATTTTGTAATCAAAGGTCACAATTAAATGGCTTAGTTGACAAAAGATATGTTACAGAAAAACACAATAGATGTCAGAATCGTAGGTCCGATAGGCAACACTGGCATTTAGGGCTAAATAGTAGTGTATACATAGATCCATACTCTTTGACTGGAAATCTTAATAACAACAGAGAAATGAAATGTGAATGACTGAAAAATGAGGTGGCTGTCGGGGGGGGAGGAGGTTGGGTGATGCACAGTGGTGTTCATAATACTGCATGTAGTTTGAATTTATAAGATCAATATTACATGTAAAGTAATGTAGAAAAAGAGAGCAGTAATGGTACACTTCTTCACACTTGTCTTATGTAACCATTCAATCTGTGAACAAGTATTTTGCATTTCATAAAATGGCCCATATGATCCATTTGAAATTGGTACCAAAAATACTGAACATTCCAAAGGAACAACAACCATCGTTGTTATACTACAAACAATCTGTAGGAGAAGGAGCACTTTTGCATGATTTCAAAAAATGGGCCATTTGGGGCTTTGTTGTGAACAATTGTGGTACCATTACCATTGTAGTAATTTGACCCATCCTCAAGTTAGCAGTATTGAGTTTGTGGGAGAAGAAGCATTTTACATTATTTCATAGTAGACCATATGGCCCATTTGGGAAGTTGGTCCGAAATATCCTGAACACCTCCAGGGCATGACTACCATAGTTGTAATGTGACATAACTTCAACTTCAACTACACAATTTGTAGGAGGAGGATGTAGGGTATTTGCCAAAAATGGGTCCTCTGGGCCCTTCATGGCCCACATATGATCTTTGATACTCAAATTTAATTCACTCACTGATGGGTTATAACCCAAGGACGATTGTTTCCGAGGTTGACATTAATACAGGAATTATGTTTGAGAGAGACCAATTTATTGCAATTGTGAAGAGATACATAGATTGTTAGATGGAAGGAGTCTCATCACATCTGCTCAAACCAGTCTACATAGTGTGAGCTAAAAAACTGAATGTGAATTGTGGTTACTTCTTTTGGACATGACGTTTCACTGTTTTAAGCATATATCAGATCACAATTGTAAATGATCGTAAAACAACATTCAAAGGTGGAGTTGATAGTATTATAAATGCTTCAACTTGATATTCATTTTCAATTAACATACTGCATTAGATATCATAAGTGATTGATTAACAGTTCATCCGGAGATGTGCCTATTTTTACTGTGCTATGAAAGTGGAAGGTATGTATAATACTGTTGGTAAACCATTTAAGTGTTTTTGAAAGGGTAAAAATTTTTGTATCACATAAAACATGGTGAAAAATGAAAGTACAAATAGCATGCATATTAACGTTAACAAATGTCAGAGCTGTATGTTGTTCTTGACAACTTAGTTTGCTTTTTGTCAGCCTTCGTGATGTTGGTGATTACATTGCCAGCAATCTGGAGGTCTGCTTCCATCGGTGCAGTTGCAAGGTCTGCAACTGTCAATCCTGCTGTGAGGAGCGTTTCTTTGGTGATTGCAAATTCCTTGCAACATGCTGTGATGACTGTTATTTTGTCTCTGTGGAAGAAAATTGTGTTTTATGTCATTCTTAATGTCAACGCAATGGGCAAATGTTAGGGGCTACATTAAAATAGGAGGATTTGCGATGTGTGATATAAAAGCATTGCAAAAATACTTTATGAAATTGATCTTGTTGGCATTCCGATTAAAGGGATTTGAGACAAGAGGCATTGATTTTAGGAATGATATGATTCCTCTCCTCTTATAATCAAGTGTGGTTTCACCACTTGTGCAAGGCATTGGAAACATTCAGATTGTATATTATTCTAAGGGTTGTCCTAGCTGGAGCTAGACTAGGTAAAAAACGAAGAAAAATGTCATGATATGTGGGCTTTTAACATGGTACATTGTTTTAGTGTGTACACATTTCAAGGTAGCTGGTTTTGGGTTAAGCAGTTAATGGCTGTTCTTGTTACTCTCTCCCTCCATAAAGCCAGTTTGGTCTTATCTAATGATAACACGACACTATTTCTTTGATCTAAATTTATTCTACATGTGCTGGTTGCTTTCTATATTTGTCAATGAGCTTTTTGGATCAATGTTAGGAAAGAAAATGGATGTATTTAATGTGGGACTTACTGTTCTGTGTGCACTCCCACAATTTCATAGGTGGCTGTCATCATCTTTGTTTCTTCTGTTTGTATGGAAATAAGATATCAATGATTGAAGGTCTGACCAAAGGAATTAGCAGTGATAAGTGGTGGTTTGAATGAAAACTTTTCAATTACTGGATCTGTGTTTCATATATTCGAAAAGGAAAACAGGTCCTTGTCGATGTCAGTTCCTGATTTATTGTAAATCTATTAATTCAACTTAAAAAAAGATGAGATGAAATTGATGTGGAATCAATACATCAAACAAAGGGGTATTGGCGGTGCTTTAATTGCTCAATATGCTTGTCCTGGCTCCTCATACCTATTATATGTTAGTAATCTATGGGCCTCACAACTGTAAAGCAATTGTCGATGTTTTTTCATAACGCTACATTTGTGGTTATGGATGTCAGTAATAGAAAATTTGACATGGGTTATATGGCAGTTATAGAAATACATATTTTCTTACAGTGGCTATTGTTGTCAGATCAGTTGATCTCAGCTGATGTTTATTGTTGAAGATGTCAACCTCAACATTTTTCAATGTGATGTGATTTCCTTTTGTGTTTTCTGATATTGCGTTGGCATGGTCGTTCCACAGCTTGACACAAATTTTCTTCTGTGTTGACGGGTCTTCAAGAATGATGTCACGCCTCTTCCAATTTGTTCCTGTTCTCATGGCATATATCTGTATAAAACATAAAATATTCCATATACATGTTTTAATGCCACATATTGCCTATTTGTGGATCAAAACATATATATTACATCGTTCATGGTGATGTAGAGCAGATATGGGGATCAGAAAGTTTATGTACAGAACAGAAAGGTCATGACTGAGGAAGACAGTATTTGGGTGAGGGTGTGTGGCTCAGGAATTTGGTCTGGTTAAATTCCTCACCATGTTTGGCAGTGTTGTTGCCAAATATTTGACGTGAATTTCTTTCCTGCACACCCTTTCCTAGCAGAGGGTATTATCTGAAACTTTCTTGCGTTACGTTTTGTTACTTAAGAAAATGGCAAATGTGACAAATTATATACCTCTGAAACTGTTCCATCAATGGAAATTCTTCTTTTTTTTTTGGTGAAGCCAATGCCTCCGGGACAGTACAAGTTTGTGGATTGTAAAAGGACTGCAAAACGTCCTTTGGGACATCAAACCTTTTTCCAGTCTGAAAAATCTGTACAGAGAAGGATTGAAATGCAGTTAGTGAGATACACAGATGCTAAGTGTTGTGCTTTCACTTCTGCCATTTGATTTGCATTCATTTATCTTCTTTTGCAAATCATGGCTTATTTCTGAGGAAGGATTTTCGTGTTGTTATTTTGAATGTAGAGGGTTATGATAGGGATGGTGGAGAGTTTGGAATATGTTGATCAAATAAGAAACCCTGTTCTGATTTGTCATTGCTCTCAGAGATAAAAGGAAAGCCATGAGGGTTAGTTATTCCTTGTGACTGTTAAGCCAAAAATGAGAGTTAGTGACATTGCCACACACAGTAAAATACCAGGTTAAAAATATAGCCTGCGATTCATTTAGGAAATGACCAAGTGGTACACAACAAATCACAAGTAGAATGCAGAAATGCATTATGGTTTCCATGATCTGCTGAAGAGAATTTTTTTCGGATGTTTTTATGTGTTACAAACATTTTTACTTATTTTGAACTAAATTTACTGTATGAAATACATGTGTATGGACAACATGACCAAGTTTGAAAATAATTTGAGGTAATTGCGAGACGAGAAGCATTTTAAAATTTTACCCAACATAATGGCCTTTTTGACCTCTCAATTAAAGTTGATGCCTCCCAAACACAACCTCAAGCAAGTACTTTCTGATTGCCGCATCACATCCAATTTCAATTGTCTGCTATTACTCTTGAATAGTTTGAGTGTTTACAAAGTTTTGGAAACAATACTAGGCACTCACCAAAGTAACATTTGACCTATACAAGAATGTTAGTAAATGGCTTCCTTACCAAGCTAGAAGTTCATGCACTATTTTCTTCTTGTGATATTACTTGTTTTCTTTCCAACATTCTCTTCCTGGTGACCACAAATGATTTTGATGTAGCATCAAATCACTCTAAGCTAAGATTTTAAATGCTATGCCCTTGCACCAACTCTGAAACTTTGTTTGCTTCAAAACTTAGAGTTTGAATGGGTTTCGTTGCACACACATTCATTTGACACTGCTATGGCATTGATTGTTTGCCTGCTTTCAGTAAGGAATGGAAGAGGGCCTTCAATCTTGAGGTGTTAGAGAATCTTAATGGTATATGCTTCTTAAGACATTGAAGTTTTAATAATATAGTTACTGTACCTTGGATTTTCCATTTGTCAGTCGTATATAGGTAGCACCTTCTGCTTCATTTAGATTGTACTGCTGAAGGACCACAAATTTGCCCTTTTGTAGCTTTGATGCAAGGGTTGACAGTGACTCATTTTGTACGATGGTTATCTCAACAATTCTTAGGTCTTCTGCAATACCATAGCAGGCTTTGTTTTGGCCTCGGTCCTTTGGGTCTGTTAGGATGTTAACAATCATGGTTGACATGTATGTGGATGAAACAATGTGTTGACAATGGTAAACATAATGAGAACAGTATTTCAATTGTGGTTTCAACATAACAAAACTTTAGGAGGAAATCAACATGGTTCAATCAACAAGGTAGCCATTTTGTACCAAAACAGGTCTAAAATGTGTGTATTATTTGAATCAAATCAAGATTTGCATGCAATGAAATTGAAAGATGTTATTCAATTGTGCTAGTTTTTGTTGGTGGTTTAAATGCTATTGTAAATGATTCGTGAATCTCGTAGAATTGCACACTTACCTGGTTTGCCACCTGCAGGTGAAGGAAACCTGGTGAAAACACAAGTTTTACAAGGTGGTACTAACCACCGGGTACAGACATCACAATGACAGTACAGTAAGCAGTTTTCCACTGGTTTTGTTAATTGTGATTGTTGAAAGAAACTGATATTGAAGTGTTATCCAAAATTTCTTTTGATTTCCATGGACAATAAAATCATAACAGCAGGCAAAATCACTTGAGTCTAAATGACAATTAAGTCTCCATTTCTGTTTCCATGGTCAGGGGGGAAACATCTAAAATGGCAATTTGGATTGTTTTGTGGTCTGACCATGAACAAAACAAAGCATTGCAGTAAGAAAATGAGCAATTTGAAAACACGAGATCAATGATTGAACCAGACATCGTTGTAGCATTGGATATGTGTTGTTTTGTATGAAATGTATGTTCCATGAAGGATAGGGAAATTGCTATGATGGTGTCGAAGGTCAAAGTTGAAATCACCGATGATTACAAGCGGTTTTGTGATATCAATTTGAGGCAGCAATTCTGTAAGGGCATATTGTTTAAATTGTGTTAATCCACATGATGGTGATTTGTAAACGCTTGAGATTTGAACGTGTTCTGGTGTTGATATCATGATTGTACTGCATTCAAACTCGTTTCCTGAAAATTTGTGTGTACGTAAAATTTGGTACTTGTTTCGAACAAACACCACTTGGCCGTGGGATGGTCGTGCCTGTTGTATACGATGTAAGTGTTGGTCATTTCGAAACATTGAAAAGTCATTAAGTTTGTAGTGATGGCAATAATCTTGTAAGGTAAGTCTGGATTCTGCAATGGATACTACATCAGATGCCAAAATATTTGAATCACAAGCAAGATCATGGAAGTGTTTGTGGAATGATCTTGCATTTTAAAATGTTATTTTCAGGGTCTCTGTAGGTAGATTGTAAAATGGTGAATAACAAAGTTGTAATACCTTTTGCTGTCTGAGACTTGTCATTTCTTCAATGACAGTGGCTGTGACTTTTATTTTATTTTCATTTAAGTGTAATATTTGCAGCACTTTTGCTCTTGTTACACGGCTGAATGCTACATAGTGCGCATGTGGAATAGGATTGTTTCCCATATGTACCGCTATTTTATCAACATTATCTCCCTGTGATTTGTGAATTGTTTTAGCTGTCGCCAACCTTAATGGGAACTGAGTTCGACAAACTGATATATGCTTTGAAGTGATGTTAAACGTACGTTGAATAGCAAAAACAGGAGTCCACTCCTGGCTGATATCATCTGTATAGTATGAATGGTACTGATTTCTTGTGTGCTTTCCAATTACCTGTTTTGAATATTGAACCCATAATATGCTAGGTGTACTGTTTTTTTGTTTTTGTTTTTGTTGGAGGTATTGAATTCTTTTCATTGTGCATGTTGTTCCATTTGTGATTCCATCTTCAACATAAATATTGGAAACAATCTCATACTTCATATCAATCCCAACAGGTAATAATTTCAGCAGCCCTGATGTTTTGCTTGTGTCAGTTGGGATTAATTGTTTAAGTTGGCTTTTGATTGCTGATGCCATATCACCAATAACTGCATCTTGTGCACTAATGATGACTTTTTCCACTGTTGATGTTTGATATATATGGTCTTGATGTTTGATATATATGGTCATTGTGTTGATCAACTAACGCATTTGTAGGAAACAAATGTGTGGTGAGGGGTGAATAGGATTGTGACTTTGTATTCACCAGATGTTTTTTTTTTTTTTTTTTTAAGGTTTCTATATCTTCTGTTATATGCTGTCCCTCTCTTAGTCTATTGAGAAGTGCTGCAAATGGAAGGTCTTCTCTTTGTCTCATTATCTGTTGAAGTTCATGCATTTGAAAATATTCTTTCCAAAGGTTTGTTGTTAATGGACCATATCCATCTTTTAAATTCATGAAGATCCACTGGTCTTTTACTGGTTTAAGTTGAAAGAAGTCTCCCACTGCTATTATGTGCATGCCTCCAAATGGCTTTGAATTTTGTTTGATTTCTTGTAGTCTGAGGTGCATGAAAAAGAATTGCCTGTTCCCTACCATTGATATTTCATCAACCATAACTACTGTGAGATGACGATATCGCACTCTTAACGTGTTTAGTTGATCAGAGCATAGCGTTTTATAATTGAAGCCTTGATTGGGATTAATTTTAAATGTTGAATGGATAGTAACACCATTTATGTTATAAGCTGCTTTACCAGTAGGAGCACAAAGCAGGATTCTTTGATCTTCTGGGTTTTCTCCTTCTGTGCCACCTAAAAGTCTATGTAGAGCCTGGAATAATGTATCTATCAAAACTGATTTACCAACACCTGCACCTCCTGTTAAAAAAAACCTGAATTTGACGATCTTCAAAGCATGATATAGATTGCATAATATGTGTGAAAAATTCTCTTTGCTTTAAATTGAGACCTGACACAAGACAGTGATATTCCTGATCTGTTTTTTGATTAGCTAATGTGTCAATATTATGGTGTTCTTGGTTAGGTAAACCTACGTTTGTTGATATATCAGACTGCCTGTGTTGATTCCTTTGGTTTGTAAAAGGAATATTGTATACTATCACAGGGTTGTTGGAGGAAAATATCGGCTTCTTCTTGTTGTGCATTTGGTGCAACAGTGATCATGTCTCTGTGCATAGCTGTTTCTATTTGGGCTTGGGTAAGAAGTTGTTGTGGAATAGTTTTATTTGGTTGATAGAAGTCCATTTTTTGGAGAATTTGACACTTGTTGGTAATGGAATGTTGTTCATATGTTTGAAACCCCCTAATAAATCTGATGGCTCGTTTCGCCATGGAAGATATAACATGATCTTTTCACGGTAGTAATTTTCAGGGTCGATAGTAGAATCATAATTAACAAATCTTATAACTTTGTGGGATTTACACGACTTTATTTGAATTCCAGTGGGTAAGATGATATCAATTTCAGGTTCCATTGTATCCAGACAAATTTGTTGCTCAACTTCTGTTAATGGATAGGCAGGGTCATCTTCAAAATCATCTTCGTTTTCCTCGAATTTGTAATTTTGGGATGGATATGTAATAACAAGGTTGGATGCATAATCTGCTAAACACCACTTTCTTAACAATTTAGGCCTCCTTTTATATCTTTCAATGATATTACTCGATTCAATGTTTGTATCATCTGGGTCCATCTGTTGAAGTATTTCTGTACTTTTAAGTAAGAATGTCCTTTCCTCTGGGGGTGAAGTGTTTATGAACAGAATATTTCTTGTACTACGAGTAATTGGTAACACCAACAACATGTAAACAGCTTCTTGTGCGCTTACTTCCACGGCATTGATAAATTTGTTGCCAATTGAACGGACTTGTTTGCGAAGGTCAGATGTTTCTTTTTTGGCTTCCTTACATGCTTTATCTAAGAGTATGCTCATTCCTCTCTGTGATTTGCTCATGTAAGCAACAATGTATACAGCACATGCGTATGGATCTGTTATGTACTGGATGTCATGGTTTGTACCATATATTTGTAACATGTTCTTCATGTAGGGGTTGATGCGAATATCACTTGGATTGGGTCTAAGAAATACTGTTGGAGCTTCTATGCTTGTACGGACTGCTTCAATATATTCCTCTTCATTCATATTTACTAGTCGTAAAAATTCGTCAAATGTTACACTGAATTCATCCACTTGGGATTTCATTAATTCTGTGATTTTCTCATAATTGTTCTGATGCTGTTGTAACATTTTGGAATCTGTATCAATTGGAAATGGGTGTAACAGCCTTGTACATTTCATAGGGGGTTTAGGGAAACCAAATCTGCATATTGCCTGCGATTTCTAGCGACATGTTCTTGAATGCTTATGTGTTTGCAGTTGCAACATTGAAAGAGATTCAGCTCAAACATTTGATGAACAAGAAATATATTTATCTACAAAGCTCTCAATTTCTGTTGTTGTATTTTTGTTATATGTAGGTGCATTTTCTATCCAAAACATTATGTGGGCGTGAGGAGATCCTCGTTGTTGAAATTCAGTTCGCAAGAAGTAATCTTTTATGACACCAATGGGATGAAGATTGCTCTTGAGAACATCATTTATAAACACCTGTAACCTGTGATCAAAAACCCTCACACACGTAACTGGATCTGATTGAATAAGCCTTGATTTGAAGGTCCAATCTGCATGTTCTAACTTGTCTTTTCCATATTCTGTGTTGTCAACCAATTTTCCAAGAATGTGAAGTAAATCAGTCCATCTAGTTTCTGCAGCTGAAAGTGAAACAAAGTATGTTGGAAATCCCAGCTGTCTTATCATTGCCATCAGATCTTTCTTTCTTTTGTCTAGGTATGGGGGTGAATTATTCAATGATCGAAATATGTGGTACACTTCATCCAGCTGAATTAATCTGGTTACAGTGTCTTTGTTGAGAATTTCTGAGGCAGTTAATTTCTGCTTGTTTGTTTTACACCTTCTCAATGCCAGTGACACTTTATCTGTGACTTGTTGCATTTGCACCTTTTTTAGTTTAAAAAAGATATTTGGCACACATTTTGCTACTCTTCGGTCTATGCATCGAAGTTCAAATTTGCAGAAATCACTATAATGAACCGGCCTAATTCTTTGTGAATTGTCACATCTTCGCTGCCCACAGTATATGGTTGGAAATGCAAGGTATTCAGCATCTGCATCATAATATAGACTGATTGGTGTTTGGTCTTCTCCAGGTGAAAATGCAAGTATCTGCCTATTATCAATTTCAGCATCACACAACATAGTTTCAAGTGCTGGTGTTGCTTCAGTCGTATCAATTTCACTGAAGTTATCAGAATCTGTTTCACTTTCAAGTGAATGTGCTGTTGAATTTTCTGGACAGCTGGAATTCTCAGTTTCAGGAGATATTGTTTTACTACTGAATTCTTCAAGCCACCCATCATCAATTGAATTCTCAATTGGGTGAACACTGGCCCATTTTTCATTAGCCATTTTATCGCTTGTATAACTGTTGCTGGTCTTATATTTTGTGTGAAAGCAGATGATGAAAATGAAAGCCTTTTTTTCAGTTTGACCGGAATTGTCTGTGTTGCTGTTAGTTGTCTAGGTAATGCAGTTACAGTAGGTATCACATCAACAGGAACATTGACAACACTGCCTTTGATGGAAAACTGTCTACCCTTTGGTAAATCTCTTATCTGCATGAATGGTATTCGTGGAGACAAAAGACGTTCCACTAATTCAAATAATTGCAATATGTCTGGCTTGTCTGGGAAAACGACTTTATTTGCAATTGATATCCGTGGAAGTTGGCCTTTTCGAATGTCTGTGATACACGTGCGACAGATCCATTCATATTGTTCAACAGATTTAAAGTTCGTGGAACATTGAAGAAGCAGATCTGAGACTCCTTTTGTTAATCTTAAGTTTGCAACTTGTTGAACCGAATGTTTAAACCAAGTTTGATGGCAACAAGTACAAACACAAGAAGGGCCTACCATGATATTTTTGTAGAATTTAATTTTGCACTGTTCATATTGTGCTGTGATATTTGTCTGTATTTCTTGTAGTGATTGCGACTGACCCTCTGGCATGTTATGGTTATTTCCTGAAGAAGCAGTTTGTAGATGGTGGTCATTGATAACTTGACATTATTGTATGTTATTTTGTTGAGTGGCATTAGTTGTTGCAACATTAGGTTTTCTACATTTGGGTTTTTTACTTTGCTTGCAATGCTGTCCTTGCATTTATTCAGTTGAGTTTCCTTTTGTCTTGTTCGATTTTGTTCATGTCGTTTTCTTTTCTTCGCAATTTTGTCTCTTTGTCTTTCCTTGGCAAGCATTTCCATGTTTTCCCTTTGTTTTTGTTTGTATTGCCTCCTCCTCATTTTTTCAGCCATATTCCTTTTATTGGTCTTAGATTTTGGAAGAGTAATGCCTTCATTGCGTGCAGATATATTTGGGCTATTGGATGATGTCTTCAAATGTCCATGCTCTTTTCTTGTTGTTTGTATGTTTTGAAATGCAAAGTAAGATGACAAGGAACTATGATCTTGCATATTCAATAAACCTGATGATGTTTTAACAAATGTTTGAACATATATAGGACAAATTTCCAGCAATGTCGAATTTGTTAATCTTAAAGATTGACATAAGTCATACAAATATTTGATCAAGTGGTCAATTTGAACGAACTGTAGAAGAATGGCAGTTCCATCAGGGTCTACAAAGCCATATTCATTTCTTGAATGTGGGTCAAACACACAATAATGGTTCGTTGAATTTTTGAAGAGTGCCATCATGTAATCTCCTAACAGTAGCATATTTGAATCTGATGTTTGCAAAACCTGTACTATTGCAATATCCAATGGTTAAAAAATACCTTCTTCTTTCGTTTTGAGTTTTGAATAAATGCTTGCATTATCTTCTATTTTGTAAGATATGAAACCAATCGAAAATGTTGTTGGAAGATCAGCAATGGTATCCTGCTGGATTCGTCTCTTGTGAGAAATGTTTGTTTTCAATTATTGTGCGATACATCAAATCCCCTTCAAGCAATATTTCATCGATATGACTGGTTGTTATGTTGTCTATCTGTCTTCCATATGCATTCATGACAAGAGAATTACAGGAACATTGCCTTCCTGCTGATTGTGGACTGAAAATGGTATGTGCCTGATGAAATGATTCTTTGACAATACTATATTGTCTGCATGTTGCTTGATTGTCATTATCATTTAATGTTTCACTTACTTGCAATCTTTGTCTACTTGTAAATTGATCTTCTTTTTGCTGGTTTTTATTTGTGCCATGAGATTTTGCGTGATGCAAAGATGCAGATTTAGCTAAAGATTTCTTTGATTTGCGTGGCATGGTTTAATTTGCTTCAAATGGCAAGATGTATTATCATGTAAATAACAACACAAATATTTCATAGAATCAACAATCATATCCCATACAGCTTTGGGGAAGGCATTGGTACAAGTACCAACCTCAATTGTTATAATTACCGTTTGCTTCAGGTGTGTTGACTCTTGAGAAATTCTTGACACAAAAACTGGAAAAAAGAAAAAAATATTGCCAATAGCAGCTATATAAACATCAGTCAGGTAGCTAATTCATTGGTCTTAATTTTGGATCACTCTTTTTGAAATGCCTGAGACAAATGACTTCACTATTGCCTTCATAAATTACACTACTACAAAACAATTATGTGTAAAGATTTCTTTTGTTAAACCTTTTCAAATGATCTCAAAATTACTGATCAGATTTTTTACAGATTGGTGAGATGTGTTAAAGGCATTTTTCAGTGACTTGAAAAAAAATCAGAAAATTGTTCTCTTGCAGGTACCAAAAAACTTCATCTAGATAGCACTTAGCATCTGAAAGATACTAATTTTCCAAAGAATTGAAATTTTGGAAAGACGTATATGCATGAAGGGAAATCTGTGATGTCATCAGAGTACCTTAGACATAGTATTGAATTTCTTTATGATATTGCACCACTGAAAATATTTGACAATTTTGTTTGCTTTGCATAACATTAAGTGAATTTGGCAGATCCAGAGGTATTTCTTCACAAAAGTAACTTATCTTTAAAGGACGATATCTTGAGTTTCAAATGGCAGGGATTCTGCCAGAAACTCAAAAAGAAGGGGGGGGGGGGGGATTTATTACTGCGAAACCGTGAGTCCAACTTGATGATGACCTACACCAAAGTTACAAGTGGGTTCGGGGGAGATTTCTTAAGTAAGAAATCAAGATATTGACAATTTGAATGTTTTTTATGTTTTTTATTGAACAAACTGAACCCCTTCACATTTGTTTCTTGCTCTTAGTTTGAAATAATTCCTATTTTTAAAGTATTTGAGTTTGCCTTCGATGAGCCATTTTACTCAAGTAAATGCTTCACACTGCAGTAATGAAATTCTTCTTCAATGCATAAATGTGCAAATTGTCTCATGAAACACAAATTGCTGAAAACTTCCCATCACTGTAGGCATTTTGATACTTCCACAAACAAAATGTACACAACCAAATTGATTCACACATGCTTAGTGATGTTGGGTACCATACAATTATACACATTGTTAACATTAACCTTTTCAAACAACCTCAGAAACATCACATACTTTTATACACATTTAAGAGAGGAACTGTAAACATCAGAGTAATTTTAAGAACGTTTGAAATTCATGCATGCAGTATCTCATTCTAGTCTCACAGTATCAAGTCTTAAACATTGACATCTGATTTTTTTTTTTTTTTTTTTGCGGGGGGTTGGTTTTACACATTACTTCTTCAACTGTGTTTTTTTACCATCACCTAACCAATTCTTGTCATGAACTGTATTGATGAAACAAAAGTCACAACACTTATATTATTACATTTAATAAGAACATGAGAGATGATATGAACATAAAGTTCATAACTAGGCTTACGCCTAAAGCTGAACCCAGAGCACATGGTTCTTAACTGAATGGGACAGACATGTGTGATGTCCCAGAGAGGCAATTTAACATAAGCTATATTTCAACAAACTTTTCTTTCTATACATAAATCCATGGCGCGATTAAGTTGAGAAATAGATTTGAAGTTTTCGAGCTATGCTTTGAGTTGCTTATTGACAAAAATCTTGAAACAGGGTTTCCATGAATATGGAAGTAACGATATAGTTATAGATGTAGCAGTCTATATTATCGATATTTTTCTATATTATAGTATTTTCTATATATCGATATAGTTCCAAGGTGGATATCGATAATATTCCTGAAAACGGGATATACATATTATCGATAATATCGATATACCGCTACTGCTTACTGTCGTGTATGTGTAGCACTTACGACAGTATATATTACATTCCTAGGCTAGGCCTAGCCTACGGTAGACATATCATTACCGATCACATATAACGAGAACATAGGCTAATAGACTTGTTTGAAATTAGCCCTGGCCTAGGCCTACAATGACATCTCGGAAAAGAATTCAGTGAATGCAAGCCGCTTGTGCCACTGAGAACCAACAAGATACTGACCCAAGAAAGGTATCACGGCCATTTCACTTTTTCAGCTTGCCTTCGCATACTCCATTGAACGGGCCGTTGTAGCGTTGCCTACACCAAGCCTAACTGTAGGCTATGATTAACGTAGTACTACTACCTGACTACTAGGCTAATTCTATTTCTAGTCAGATTTCCGATGCTTCACCTTCGAATAACACTCGCATAAAATAGGATTTGGTAATATCAAATAGAACGATTAAGTTGCATACGAACCTCTTAAGATGCTTGGACCGTTCAGGTCAGAAAAGTACGGATCGTTCTACTTGGTGAAATCAAATAAATCGTAAATTCTGAGAATCTCGGTTTATAGAGTTCGCGTAGGAAATACAACACTGTTCGTGGCGTCATATACATACGTACACGTACACCGGGTACGGGTGCATTACCACTCTAGATTCGTTGTGCAACGCGACGCTACTTAATTCGGTGACCTGTGAGTAAGTCATTCATATTCATTAACCATAGGTGTGACATAAAATGACCAATCAGAAGGCCTATTTAGCATATCTTTTCCAAAACAGTCACAACAAAGACCTAGATAAACAACATACCTCCGTGACGCACCCATGTTCCAAGAAACGGGACATAAGCAACCAAAAAAGAAAGAAAGAAACTCAGGTGTGATCAACGCGTGTTTTCAGACGTCCACAGAGAAGAATACTAAAACCTTTCGGACAATTTGACCTTTGGCCTAATCTGCACCAACGACTACTTAAAGAAGTAAAGAAATACACTATCCACTAGATCTAATGAACATACTCCCTCCAGATGTACACATCTGACATACCGACTGTACACTGTAAACACTGAACAGATAAAATTGTGTGCTTTAAAAGGAATGACACATCTGAAAAATGAATGAAATTCATCGATATTTCCAAACTCTCTCAACCAAACCTCTGCAAATGAACAAAATGTGTTGCCATTCATGTGTGGGTCCTCCACTAAAACTTACTAACAAATCTGTCTCGATTTGGAAGCGATGAAACCTTTTGAACAGAGAGACAGACATTTACACCCCACAGTACCACATAAGCTCTACCCACAGTATGTGGGTTGAGCTAATAAGATTAAAGCAAGAGAGTACATCATAAAATTTATTTCTTAGATTGTCAGTAATGTTATCGCAGTGGATGTTGCTATCACCAGAAATGATAATGAAGCCACTCATTAACACAATATGTTCAAGAAGACAGGAGAATTCTTCAAGAAATACAGTCGAGGAGACTTCTTGCATACGATAAAAAGAAACAAGCACAAGTTTGACACAGGTAGAAAGCTTGAGGGATTGGAGAATGTATTCAAAAGAAGAAAACTGTCTGTAAGAGATATTAACTGGAGAAAATTGAGAGCGCATTATTATACCAACGCCGCCACCCCTTTTGTGTAGTCTTGGACGATGAAACTGAAGGATGAAGGTGAAGTATGATAATCTTACAACAACAGCAACAACAATTGTACAATGTATTAGTGCACAAATTGATGATAGTCTGATTTCTGGGTCAATCATCAAAATTGTAATGTTGTGTGGTATTTTTATTTGCTATATTGTTATATATTGATGAGTTGGTCTTTTGGGGGTTTTAAAGTCACGGCACGATGTATGTTCCAGATGTTAACAAAACAGGATGCCCCCCCCCGCGTTACAATACAAAGAAAGCGAGAGACGTCAGAACAAAAAGTCCAGAGAGAGTTGTTCGAATTAATTTGATCCATTAGTGTTAGATTTTTTCAATGGTTCGACTAGCACACCCAAATTTGATAGATAAAGTTGACGATGATGATTGAAAGTTACAATACTTTACATGCAGTTGACAGAAAGAATGAGAAACGGAGACAGTGCAGTGACGCAGGCCTAGAGTGTTACAGAGGAGACGTTTACGGTTGGACATCAAAATTAACAGTCTGCGAGTCTCGTGAATTGTCAACGCTTCTCGAGATGAAAGTCACGAAGTCTACGATGACACTGACCAATCAGAATCACATAACCGTATTCAATGTCGTATGCAAATAGTTGCGACCTATTGATTTGATCACTCAGGTAATATTGCAAAATCTTTCCTAGTAACAGTGTTTGGCCTTTCCATATCCAATGTGTTTCTTTTTCTTGTACTGGCTGATTCAAGGGAAGAAACAAAAGCTTAATAAAGTCGGGTAAACACCGGAACTTTTTATGACCTTTTCGTATTTGTTTTTCAACATTCCCCTCATATTTCGCTTAAAATGATCTAAAAACGATATCCTAGTATCCTATACCCGCTTTCATCAGATTATGAAACAGAGATGACAGAGGATCCATCTGCAGGTCAACTTACAAGTGCGTGTTCAATTATTTAATGTTTGTTTTGTAGTTAATAAATAAAAGTTCCAAAAATTTACACAGGATGCTTATTTCCTTGGAAGTTTCGTATCACTTTATGTTGCTACATTTGTATCTCGAAAAAGGGATAAAAAACTTACTTGCAGAGTTAAATAAGACCGTCGATTGGGTTATATTAAATACCTTGGGTAAACTTTGTAAAACTCGTTTTGAAAAATAGAATGAAGAGGAACTCAAACACACGAGTGCCTCACACGAGTACCATGTGATCATACTTGCTACCTGCTGTGTGTGACTTTAAACATTTGAGTGCATAGATCTTAGGAATGACGACTGCGACCCACTGAGACGAGAACGAGAACCTCGGATGTCTGTTCTCTCTCACGCATAGGTCAAGACTAGTGTATCTGCCACAAGTTCCGTCGCTTTGGTGAGATCTCTCAAGTGAAAACCAGGAGCCGGCCCTATCTGCCTTCAATTCCGTGATAACTCGTCACACTAGGAAAAAAAGGGAATTCCAGACAATTCCTTGTCGGGACTTTCCCGGCGTCCAAATAAGGAATTGAGTGTGTTGTGCGTGCGTGTGTTTGTATGTGTGTGAAAAAAGATTCAAAGTTTAAAAATTTCGGTCGGCAACTCGATCATGCAACGATCACAGGTTGGTTGGTAGCCCATGGTTTGAGTCTGTGTTTAAGTTTATCAAAACCGAATGTTATTGGTCAGACGTTGAATTATAAATTAAAAATATTTTTTTGTTATAGTTCTACCTAAAATTACAGCTGAAATGAAAGCACCAAATGTATAAACATTATGTTTGATCTGAAAATCACGTTTATGTGTTTTGAGGTAAGAGGTCAAACTTGAACATGGAAATTTTAAGTGCGAATTCTCCAAGACCGCAGCGGCGCCACAGGTTGAATAAGATAGGCAGGAGACCTTTAATTTTAAGTTGTATCTACCATGAAAATAAAATATTACAGTCAAGGGTGAGGGGTCAAAAGTCAAATCTCAAGTCGCTTAAAAAGGTTTTAAGAAAAGGGTGTAACGATTTCCTTTTAGACGGTAAGTCAAACTTGGACGGTAGGTACCTGAATATGAGATGCATGGTGATCGTATAGGTCAAAGGTCACCTTTACATCTGAGAACACAGTGTGCTTGGCTCTTGCAGTGCAAGGTGCATGCGTAACTTATTATGGGCTTAGCGATCATCCTTGATAACAATTCAATCTTTAGTACTGTAGCAGCGCTCTCACTCATTATGTTTTTGCAGTGATATATATTTACCTTAACAAGAAGGTGAGAATTTTACAGTTCTTCTAATGGTAGCGGGAATGCAATCACGTACATGATCATGACGCGCTTTTTTGAATCGAACTATTTCAAACTACTCACAGTCTCGGCGGAGCGCTGCTATATGGAGTGAGAAAGGAACTCTTGAGTAATAGTTTGACGCACATGCCCATCATGAGAAAAAAAAAAAAAAAACACACGTACACACAATCAAGCCACATTACCTACTTGAGGGTACTTCACAAGCATTGCCTTCCGCCTTCTCTGTGCAGCGTGCGTGAGTAAACGAGACTGAAAAAAAAAAAAAAAAAAATACACCTGAGAGCGCGAACGATCATGGAACGAGAAACGTTGGAAAGGGGCTATTCATGTTTTACGGTAGTTCTGTTTTGCAAACTTTCATCAGGTTTTTTATTTTCATTTTTCATTACAAGGAAATAGTGTACAATCTGTTCTAAGATCACACTAGTTATTCCGACACTCATTTCAAAATTCTTTCTAAGCAATTGTGTTTCGCTTAAATTTATAGCCCTTTCGAGTCATACAATGATTGTCAAGGGAATGAAACACGACTTCTATAATTTGTTACTTGCTAGGTAAACAACGGGGATGAGGAGGGACTCGGAAGAGGGAGCTTCATACGTATTGTAGAAGGTTTATTAAAGCGAGTCAGAATGAAAACTTCTATTTTCTATTCATATATTCTATGTATTTTATATATTATTTATGATATTTTTTTTTCTTTCAGTTCAGTTTTTCAGGATAGTCTTCCTGCCAATTCTCCCAGCATGAACGTACTAGCATAGTATTAACCGTGAATGAGGGAGGACAGGTACATAGTAAAAACTGCTCTGTGTTAGTAACATGTAATATCAACCAACTTTTTTAGCACAAATTTAAAAGTGGGCTCTTACTTTGGTAGGGTGTGTGTATTATATCTATTTCTATATATATATATATATCTATATTTATATATCTATATTTATATATCTATATTTATATATCTATATCTATATATATCTATATATATCTATATATATATATATATATATATATATATATATATATATATATATATATATATATATATATATATATATATATATATATATATCTATTTATATATATATTTCTATATATACATGCATATGGTATCGACACTGGTATCAACACTGTTCTTTAATTTACCATAAACCATAAGAGCTGATTAGGCCAAAGGAATTATATACTTCGAAGCATGCGTTACATAGAGGAAACTTTAAGCTGTTCGAAAAATGTAACATTGTCCTTTCAAATTTCATATTGGGAATGGGAATTCATATGGAGTACCTGAAACAAAGACGTCCATACGGCGATTGATACACAGCACCCCTGTCCCACTTAAGGCAGCTTATTCTAAAAATATAAAGTAACTACAGGGATTAGTTTATGTGGTCTGAAAATATCATTGGCAAACATTGATAGAAGCAGCTTACGATGACGTCTTTCTACTTGTTACTTACAAGTACCTTGAAGGTCACATGACAAAATTGAAACAATTCTAGCTAAATGTCAGTTTCGTGATTAAAACTAGATGTAGGAAGATCATTGGACGTTTGTCTTACATTGACCATTATAATACCTGCAAAGGGATGCCTGAAAGTTTCATGATTTGCGCCCATCCTTTTTTGAAGTTGAGTAACTGAGATGGCATTCACCTTGTCGACCAATTACCCTCTGATTTGCATATTCATGGTTGGTCGTTCCCACCTTAGTGTCGCTCATGTTAACCTTCATGTTAATGGACATGTTACACTGCGATTGCATTGTTAAGCCACTTTCATGAAATGTGTCTTCTGTATTCTCTTGGTAATTTTGATGCCAAAGATGTTTACTAACATAAACATTGGCATAGGGATCAACATATCACAAATATAATTTTTTTTTGTCGAGATGAAGGGAGGATTATCTGCAAAGTCTTCAAACTGGGCAAATATGGTTGTCGCGTAATGTACAAATTACATTAAAGAGTAATTGTTAAAAACGAAGGTGCGTCTGGAAATGATTGGTCATTAGTCGCAGTCTTTGGTTTTGTTTAGGATGGTAATATATCGATGATCAGAAAATGCACTCGTTTACGATAGTGGTTAGCGGACTGATAAACAAACAGCACTTAAAAGACCAATACATACGTTCATCGTGTTAGTAGAAGGTCACGAGGTCAATGGTCACGTGACGTGGTCAAATGTCAAATCAGTCCCTATAAAATGCGTGTCAAGATTTCTTTCTAGACCCGAAGTAGAATGAAGTTCAAACTTCGTGGGTAGGTGTCCGGGAATGACATGTAGTGTCTGTAGACGGATGACATCATAAATCAAGGCGTCAGGTCACTGAGCTCGTTACTATAGTTTGTTATAACGCATGATGCAATGCTTCATGTGCTGGTAGTGCATGGTGTCAACAGTGTCAACGTTTTACTGCATTTAAGTCTTGCAAATTAAACAAGGTATTGTGTAAAAAAGAATGTAAAACTTTAATGTTCAATGCTGGGAAATTAAATTAAGAAACAGTATTTTTGAGGGTGACGTTTGTAAAGAAGTATGTGAAATTTTAATGATTTGTCTCATTTTTTTTGAAGGTTAAGAACGTAGATGAGCCTCTGGATTGTCGACCCACGACACTTTGATTTGCACGTTCATGCTTGGACATTCCCTGCTGTTCCATATGGATACAAGAGGTGTCTTGCATTTCACAGTCTTGCTTTTCTAGTCGTTAGCCTCATCAGCACCCACTGTGACAGTGAACCGGTAAGCTCAGTTTCAGTACACACATTTTATTGAATTGAGAAACTTCTAGAAGATGGGGGCGACTATTCCTCAGAGACAACAAAAGAGGTTCCGTAGGCGTTCATCTTTCACTATTTAGCTGTTTTGATATTTGAGTTGTATTTGCAATAATGGCAGTGTGTTTCATTGACATATTCATTTTTCCTAGGTTGCCAGTGATAAAAAAAATGATGATTTCCTTAGCCGTTTGTACTCCAGTTAAGAGTTTTGTACTTCTGCGTTGCGTGTTGTTGATTGAAAGTATATATTGTATAAACAGTATATTTTGGTGTGTTTAGTAACTGTTGTATCGTTTTTGATAGTCTACTTTCGTATTTGATATTTAACAGTTTCCACGGAGATTACAAATAATAAATACGATGTACTATATTTATTGTTTGCTTCGTGCCTTCTGTCGATTCATTTGAGTGTACCGTAATTGTTCTGCCAATCACCGTCGCCCCCAGTTGTCTGACAAACAGCTACGACAGCCATATGCAATATTTTAATTCGTAAGTATTTGTTTAAACAAATAATTATGAAGACTAAGTAAGAAGCTTTTCAATAAGAATATGTTAAAAATAGGTGGCAGATGTTGAAAGTATAGCGATACATAAATAGAATTATGGGTAACCAAACAAAATCTATCTTGCAGTGGTTCATGCATCAGTTATTACCCAAGCCAGCATCCATGCGTCGAAAATGATGTGGAACTTACCGAAGAAAGGAAAAAAAGAGAAGTTAACAATAGATCAAAATAAAATACCAAAAGTCATGCTCAGGCAGGTTATAGTTGCATGCAGATTTAATTTGGCAAGACATGCGAATTAAACGTCCTGGCACTGATTGCAGTCTTGGTCGGTACACTTGGTAAATGGGGGACATTTGGGTGACACATTTGTACGAGTGCACTTGACTATTCGTGGCTCCCAAGACAAGTCTCTACCAGTGGAAACTTGCGATGTATCCACCTGCAGTTGCCACATGCACCCGCCAATGAAAGTCTCCCCGCTGTCATAGTTTTCACATGAAAATACTATCTCTTGTACAGACGTTCGGCTGGTGAGCCATTCTCTCGCCAATGAATGAGCAACCTTTGCCTCTACCTTCGAAGTGAGAAAGTTGACGTTCGCCTCCATGGTAGAAGATATTTCTAATGACATTGTGGTCGTGATTGTTGAGCTAAAAACGACCGTGTCGCTTATTTTCTGAGCCACCACGCCATTCTGATTACAACCAACCTTTTTCCAAGTTGCTGTTGGTGTAACCCACTTTCCTGAAACCCACTCAAAACGTTGATCAGCTACACGTTCACATGAGTAGGCTCCAACATTGCCTTTTCCAGCAAGCCCTTCAACATCTAGACAATTTCCGGATTTTTCATTGAGAAAAGAGCAAAAGGATTCACCGTTGCAGTAATCACCATTTATGTACCACATCTGATCTAATTCATCTTCACAGGGATGCATTAAAACATTACCTACTCCAGTACTGCCAGCGACATCCACGCACCATCCTGACTGTTCGTTTACAAGCTCTCCGTTGTCATAGAAACGAAACCATTGGTCTGTGCTGTCTTCACAAGCAGACATTCCCACATTTCCTCTTCCGTCAAGTCCTTCAACGTCAAGGCACAGACCCGATGCTTCGTTTTTAAGTCTTCCGAACTGCAACTCTCTACCTCTACTTCGAATATAGAAATCTTGGTCATCTCTGAGATCGCAATGAACAACCCCGATGTTTCCTTTACCATCTACACCATCAACATCAAGGCATCTTCTCGTTTGATAATTAACCAACTGAAAAGCCATCTGTTTCGAAAAAATAAAAAAACAACTTCATTGGTAATCGGTAAGGTCATATGAATCAGTGTAAAGAAATAATGTTTCCAGCTGATCCGAGCTGATTCAGCTCACTTGTGTATTTAGATACCTTACAAGCAATGATTTGTTTAAAAACAAAATCAGCTCGCTGAGCCACCTGTGGGGTGTCATGAGTATCAAATAAAAATCTGTATGCCAAGAGCTTGTCAGATGGTCCTAGCCGACTTTTCGATATTCCGCCACACAGTGTAGGTTCACACATCTCGGCATTGCCTTGGTATAGATTATGTCGTATGCAGAATATCCTTTTAAGGTATTCTATTTGAACACACGTACTACATGCACAGCTCCACATACACATGTAAATCAGTTCGTGCACAAATGGTTGTCGTGTCGTGAAGAATCGTTTAGAGTGTACCTACGGCATAATGTTGTCGACAACTCTGTAAATCGCGAACATGTAAACCAGATGTTGGAACTCTTGAGAGCCGGGATTCAGCCTGGTACGTACATGAACTTGAATTGATGAAATCGATGAGAAGTAACGTGTTTTTTTGTTTTAACAATATACGTCGGTACAAGTACACAGATCATCACATATCACCGCAGGGCCAAGCAATGATCTTGTTTTCCGTCACTTGGTCTGCCTCTAAGTATATGCGAACATCTCTTGAACAAGTACTGCTTTAAGTTATAATAGCAACTTCCAACCGACACTGGAAAAATACTTTTTTTTCTTCTTTTAAGGGTATCCTCCACCATCACTTCTCATGTCTCTTAAAAAGATGCAAACATTATTTTAGACAAGACATTTTTTCTCATTTTCAGTTAATATCTCAACGAATTCGCAAAATGACTTATTGCAGCAAATATTAGAGGTACGAGCCTGTTGCTAGAAATCAGTCAGTTGCGACGAAGTACAGAGAAATGTAGATTGAACATTGACCGTGATTTTAATCTCAAGCTGTGGGTAACAGTGCTGTTCTGATCTCTTACTTGGTGATAAAACCTTCGTTTCACCAAGGAGTGGCATATACCTACCTTTGAAAGCATTGTTCGGAGCTATATAATTGCTTAAGGATTAGTTGACTTAAATGACGCTGCTCTGCGAATGATATTTAACTGGTACCGACGAATAAAGGATAGAAATACCTTTGAGCTAATTACACAGCTTACCTTTGCTTGGTTTGGGGGTCTTAAACTATAAGCAGCAGGTAAATGTCCATCAGGCATAAGCAGCAATTAATTGTCCATCACACTAACAGCTCCTCTGATTTCCAGCGCTAAGTATGTTATATCTTACTGAATGTATCTTACTGAAGGTAGACATTTATAGGGTATTTATAATGTCTGAACGAAAGAGTTTTTGCATACAAGACCTTACCAGAAACAGGGAGAGTACAAAAGATGGAAAACTGTACTTGTCGGTTCTACGTCACACATCTTCAGGCTCGTGCTGAAACCCAAATTTCAAAGCGTTATTTCACATCTAAGGAAGCTTCCGCTGTTAAAATAGTTACGTTTATTTGATAGAACGGTAAAGAATCTGATGTATTATGTTAAGTTTTCTTGTTGGTGGAGAATTCTTTTAAAATATGTATGTCAAAAGTTACTATATTGGAAAACACTAGCTTCCTCGCCATAATATGTGGACCTTCAATGTCTTACAGTATCTGCGTGTTTCTTTTCGTGTCCTTTTTAGCCTGTTTAAGCTTTTCTATTTATTTTAAGTCTATCGTATGTGTTGTTTTTTCTTCTTCATAAGTTACTGCCCATTAAACTTTTTATTTGTTCAAGTATCATGTCTTCACTTTATAATGCATTGTGTTTGCATTGAATTTAATAGTGTGATTGTATTTGTGTGTGTATTGTGATGTCTCTATTGTAAACACCATATCTTTAAAAAAAAAAGCTTTGACAGATCTCACATTTGACTTGTACATTTGATTTGTTACACTTTGAGTGCAAGCACCATACTGTTTTTGGTGGTCAAAGGTGTCTTAATGTCAACGGTGATGAAACAGAAACCTCATAAACATGGCACCTCAAAAACGGTTGCTTGAAGAGATATAATTAAAGATCTGTCTTTACAAGACCAGTTTGTTTTGGGTGGAGGTAAAACGTCAGTCGACGTCAATGCGTTTAAGTAGTGAAAACTACATCGACACATTGTATCACAAAGGGGAACTTCAACACATGTGATATTTGGTTTGTAAGTGTGCCGTAACGCAAACAACCCTCTTGGCTTGGGTTCTGGTTAACCTCATGTAGGGTTCTTATGGTTTCGTAAAAACATTGCAAAGACAATATCTCAAACAAGGGAAGGGACAGTTCTGATATTCTGTGTGTCCATTTACAACATTGTACATATGAGCACTATTTGAGAGTGAACAGTATTTCGGGAATGCATAAATTACAGCAACATTACAAGGGCCAACCATGTCACATTCCCTCATCTTAAGTATTCAGTATGTCAGGTTCACATCAAATGCGGGTGATGGAATCATCAAACGCGTTCATGTATTCTGCCTGTTTGTTTTTTGTTGTTTTTTTTTGTCTTCTATTCGGTGGAAATCTACACTCTCTCGATGTTCTATGTGTTTCATACAAATATTTTCATTATTTTCACCACACTGTGATCGTGTATCAGGCTCAGAACATAGTGTGGATTCGGGTTTCTAAAGTTTTTTTTTTTTCTTTATCGTTTTAACAGTCATTGCTGGTCTAAAAATCTTTTGGGGACACGGGGCGTACTGATGATCTCGACCATTTGCAGCAAACATTACTGGATACTTGTAACAATACAGTCTTCAACCACATGATCGAAATGTTACAGTTGTGGTACGGTGCTATATGTTAGGCATCACCATTAAAAAATAACACTTAAACATTGAATCCCGGTACAGTCAAATTTAGGGAGCTCTGATCTACAGCGATGCCAGGTTTGATTATCTGAGGGATAAGTTAAGAAAGAAAATGGCTGCAGCATGTACAGAGCAACAGATAACCCCATAAATATCGACCCTCATTCTCACATCTACAGTCTACGTATGTTCTATGAAAACTACAATATTGTACATAACACAGGCATATCGTTGTAGAGGTACATTAAATGGTGCTGTTAAGTCAAATGAGTCCTGTTGTTTACAAAAGTACCAAAGATTTGTCATAGAAATATAGTAGTACCGCATTTGCGCATTTTGTGTATCATCCGGTCTCTCCTTGAATGTAAATTGGATTAGGTTAGTTGGGACATTCCAACTAACCCCCAGCAGAATGTACCAACTAATACCCACGGAACATGTTTCATTGACAGGACTTCTTCAAAGGGGTCCACAATACAACATGTATCTATCATCATTCTGCTCTTCACACATAACACCTCATTTAGAAAGAAAGTGTTCTCCCTGATATTTTAACGACATTGGGCTAGAAAAGGTTTTGAAAATTGTTAAAGCATTGCCCACAGGTTTTAAAGATGGGAGTTTCTTTCTCTCTAGAGCAGTGCGGTAGCGTCAGGCTCGTTACAATATGGTGGAAAACTGTCGCTTAATTATATTTACGAAGTGATTGTATTTATTTTGTATTTTGTATTTATTTTGTATTGTCTGTCTAAAAAAAAAACGTAACGACTCTACTTACCCTACATTCCATCTAAATCCATTATTCAGACTATTTCAGCTTTGAATAAGAAAAACGTAAGCTGTTACTTTTTCTTAATTAAGAACACGTCGCTGTAATGTCTGTACACTGTACAGTACGTGCAAAGCAAACTGTCTTATGGCAACTTCAGAACGAACTTCTAATCTGACAGAAAATATTTCATATGGTACCTGACTGCATGCAGACTAGGTATCAGGCACCCTTGCCCAAAATTAAAAAAAAAAAAAAAATCTCAAAAGTCAGTGAGAAGATTCCTCAGTATCCCCGATTGTGTACCATAGTGAAGCAACCTCTTACGCTTCATCTTATTCATGTGTTGGAAATACTACCTCATTATACTAGCACGTTATAATTGCAACATAAAAAAATTGCGAAGATAGAGTTGACAGGAAAAGCTGCTGGCCCAAACAATAGCTCTTTTAATCTCCTAGAATATTGTGAAATCGAAGTGACTCTTAACTCTCTCGACTATTTTTACTCATACACGTAATACAAAAAGTGGCGGTATACCTCTTCTCTTATTTTTGGAATTAATTTCATGCATGATCTCCATTAATTTGTATTATATTGTCGTACATAGTATGTGCGTTTCATTTTTTGAATCCTGTAAGTCTAACTTTTAGATCCTCTATCGTGCCTCAGGACCGTAGTTGTGAAGATAAACTAGATGCACTCTTCCAGTTCTGTGCATAAATATACTTGCGACAACATAAACGTAGGATGGTTTCTTTTAACATCAGTGGAATAAAAGCTTGTTGACACTACTAACGGTATTTTTGATTTTAGCTTTAACTTTTGCTTTTGGCTTTTTATCTTCTTCAGTGAAGAATAAATCGTTCAGTTTGTCCACGTTCAGTAAATAAAATAACAAAGTTTAAAAACAAATTGCATTTTTCTTCCCTTCTCATTTAACTGAGTAGGAGGAAACTCTCCAATTTGGGAAAAACGGTTGTCGATCAAAGGGCGAACAATATAAAGGGAGAACATTTGTTCTCTTCATGATTTCCTTCAATGTTTCTTGATCGCCACTGAGTGATTCGCTCTACAATTGAGCTCATTGTGTTGAAAGAATCATGTATTCAGGTAAATGTATTCATGTGTTCAGTTTGATTGAGACATGTCTTCAAAAGATAGGTTCTTTTATTTTGATAGTTTTGTATGTTGTTTTGCAAATAATGTGTTGACTACGTCAAATTCGCAACGGCGTACATGTAACCATAATAATCAAATACATTAGTGTAGCACATATTCCAAATTGACTCGTAGGTGGTGGATGCGGACCTGGTTAAATAAGGACGCTCTACATAGCTCTATCCAATACAATGTGTTCAATACAAATATATATACAATACATCTTACCTATGACACTTGAGCTGTCACGGTAGTCTGTCATTACACTGTTCACCAGGGATATTCTAGAACGTTCAAAATTACCTGGCACAAGGGCAATCGTGGACCGTGAGTGGTAACCACATTTCCTAGTTATTCAAGGAGAAAGTTTTCCGCTCCTCATGAAGTGTTTCTCTCTTTCTCTCGCTCGGCCAGACAAAACCATGGGGCTAAAACGAGGCACCTGTTAGGTACAGACAACTTGTAAAATTTGCTTCCCGATATCTCTGTGTATCGTCATAGCCCTTTGAAACGATATGTCGCTATTGTTCTACTAATACCCAGATTCTGAATTCGGCTTTGATATTTTCGTTACACTTGGCCAACCACAGCCTCGCGTTGTGTATGCAACATGACAATATGGAAATTAGCACATCAAACTGTGCGTGATGATTTACCTTCAACATGCAGATTTCTTTTCTAAAATGCTACATGTATTTGTGATATGCTGAGTATTTTTTTTTTTTTTTTGGTTGATTTGCTGGACCTTTTTTTTTTTCTGATATACTGATTTTTCTGATATGATGAAATTATTTCTGGTACCGTATAATTCTTTTCTAGATTTCTTATTCATCTGGCATGCATTTGATCTGTAGATCAAATGAAAGTGGAGTTTGTTGCATACATGTAGAAATTTGGCACATTTACACGGTATGGCAGTCAAAATATAGATCCGAGTATTAATTGCAGAGCGATCCATGCATGCCAAACATCAACAAAATCATGTTGTCCATAAAGAAAAAGTCTCTAGCTGTTAGAGAACTAAGTGTTTAGTATAACTTGTAACTTGTTGCACCAGGACATTTAGAATATACAGCACTGAATTTCCCCTCCAGTCGTGAGCAAGATGTTACTCTAAAAGACAACAATGCATTAAATATTGGACGTCTTGAGCGTTTAACTTTCGATTACAATAGAATTGTTTATATGTATATGATAAAAAACAGTTTAAAGCTACATCAGTTAATATCTAATAACTAAGCAACTACTTTGAAATTGGTATAGCTTACCTGTTGAATACCACCGGTATCTACGAAGTCCCGGAAATTTCCATAGTACCAGAGTTGTTTAACTGGATTTCCGGTCACGGCACATACGTCCGACTTAACATTTGCATCGCCGCTCCCCTCTAGTTGCAAACAATAGTTCAGTCGCTTGTTACGAATGGTACCATCTCCGCACATAATCATTTGCTGGTCGGCTAGACCGTCACAACTGGATGTTTGCACGTTACCAAATCCACCGCTACCATCTATGTCAACACATAGCTTGGAGTTAGAGACACGCAGTTCACCAATATTTAACGGATTAGCACACAATGCCGACTGTCCAAATCCAACCGATACTTGGGATCCAATGATGATAAGGCAGAGCACTGCTCTGGGCCAAATGCAAAAGCAATTGTGCTCCATCGCAATATTTTTTTTTTCAAAGTACAGAATTTTGTACAATCGAAGGCAAACAGCTGAAGGTGGTCGGATGAGCAGAATCGTCTTGAGGAATGCATCGACGCCTGGAATGCCAGGTTATTTCAATAAACGCGGAAGGTGTCTCTCCACTGCTTCCACTTCAAGCAACCAATCACAAGGGTGAAACATCTTGTAAATATTCAGACAAATTGTTACATTTCACGACAGAGTTACTGTTTGTAGTCTGTTGAACACGTTTCTTTGCCCCTGAAACCTCAGTCTCGTCTAACATATCATTAGTAATAACAAAAAACGATAATAATGCTACTTCATAAGGTAGAATTTTTTTTTTTCTCAGTCAGAGCTTTCTTTTTGTATTCAAGAGTATATCTGCCTTAGCACTTAGAAGCTTAGTACTTACACATTTTTCCAAACACAGTTTTCATTTCTTTGAGTGTAAAATAATTGAAATTTAGACATTAATGAAAATGAACGAGGTTGAACTTGTCGAGGCGATAGTATTGATTAAAACCAAGGTTCTTCATTTTTTTTCATCCCCGTACC
>CM037833.1:17316804-17354797 GCA_021234535.1 Stichopus chloronotus
CAATAGCCATCAACACAATTGAAAAAGAAAATGTTTTTCCTCTTTTAAGATTTTTTGTATGAACCTACCATTTTTTAGGTGGTTGCCGAAGAAATGAATCAGATATCAGAATCAAATCGGGTCTTAGCATGTTTTTCAAGTCAAAAACAGATCGTCATAGAAAAAGTATAACCATATGTTTATAAGTAGTATGGAAAATATTTGGACCAACAAAATCCTTTTTGTACGTCCAAGCAGAACATGTAGATAAACCTATTATATATATATATATATAATATATATTATATATATATATATATATATATATATATATATATTATATATATATATATATATATATATATATATATATATATATCGGAAAAAAAATCATGATGATGGTGATGGCGATGAGGCGATGACAAATGCACATAGAGATAACATGATTTTGACGAAGCAGAGAGAGTCGGTAACACCTGTACAGGAATTCATGTGACGTACCGGTACAGAGAATGACAACGAGTTCGTTCTCAGTCTATCAACAAAGAGAGTGAGACGGTTGTGGGTTCTACAACTTCCCAGTGACTCTACCACATGGTCCGAGCTGAGGAGCCAGAGCCATTAGCTTACGTGCACCAATTGGGCTATTAGTACTCGATTCACAAAGAGGCTAGATCGTTACTAAAAGAATTGGAAAGTAAATAAACATCTTAATATTGATTGGCTCAAAGTCGGAAATCAATTAGTTTTATGCTTTTATTCTAACGAGTTCTCTTTTTAATCAATACAGCGCCATGACATTCTTGCTCATCGCGTTCTTTGCCACTGCGGCAAGTGAGATGCTGGCACCTCTTTACACCAGCCAGGAAAAAAATCGAGAATTCATACATCGTTGTCTTCCAGGTTAGCTGAAACTATAAGTCTGTTTGGACTGAGGAATCGAATATTGAAGCTCATGTGAAAATGTACCGAAAGTATCAAGGGTCGAAACTATTACTACAGATTTATTTTCATCGCTGTCAAAAGTCCTGGCTGACTTTGTATGAAGAGAATCTTAATCACCAAAAAATAAAGGTCGAACACAAACCATGCATGTAAACTTGAAGACGACTTTGAAACTTCTAACCTACTCAACCGCAAGTGCCTTCTTAGCTACTTGTATGTTACTAAGAACAGTTTATTTTCGTTTCCCTAAGTTTATATATATATTATATATATATATATATATATTATATATAATATATATATATCTATATATAATATCTAATATATATATTCTATCTGTGTGTGTGTGTGTGTATCTATCTATCTATATCTCTATCTCTATATCTATATATTATCTCTCTATCTCTATCTCTATCTCTATATATATATATATATATATTGCGTTGTATCGTACGTCAAGCAAACTACCTTATTATGACTTCAAAAGAAATTCCAGCTTTAGTAAGATGATGTTTCTTCAATTCTCTATTTCAATATAAAGTAGACACCTGAGCATCCGTCAACAAGATCGAGAATATTCCCTTCTTCAGATCTCTCGGATGACGTGTTGACCATATTTATGGAGAGGCTCTCTAACGGATTTGCTGCAACTATGTCCTCAACGGTTTGTAGAAATGGTAAGAAAAAGCCGATTTAAGCATTGCGGTGGTAAATTCTTCCTGCAGTACAATCTAGTCCAATATGTTTTACTTGCCTCTTTATCCCCCTTCCTCTCTCTTTCTTGCTTTCATTTATCTTTATTGGTCATGAGACTTATCTTAATCACAAATATTGTTTTGCTGTTGGTTCTCCAAACAGGCCAGGGTGGCAGTCAAAGTTGTTCATTTTTCTTTGAGGTATGCTGGTAGCATGCTTTTATATATATCTCTTCCATATACCAAGGTCAAAAGGAGAATGGAACGCCTTACACTAAATGATCGCGCAGTGTCACATTCACATCACCTATAATCAACTTCGATGTTGTGAAAATTGCCAAGAACGTGGCAAACATAAAAAAAAAAAAACAAGCCAGTACGTAGTCAATGGAAGACACAGGTGATCTAGCAACTTAAAGTCATTTTCAAATTTTCCATGTCCCCTTCACTAGATTAGAGTACTGAAAAGTACAACATTTGGCATATTCTTTCTTATTTTCCTTTCTTATCAACATCTTTAACTGACCGTCTGAGGTGCTCAGGTAAGCATAGAGGACTCGTACATGGTAGAAGGAGATAATCATAGCAGACGATCCTGTTACTGATACTGGCACCGTACAAGTGGTGTTGGATGTAACACTAGCCGTGAGTGAATGGCAAAAAGTGGCTGAAGCGGTTTATCTGTTTTCACTACTGTACAGTCCGACTGCAGTGATGCTACATGACATTTATGTTATCAACAAATAAAATTGAAATGTTTTAAATTATCACTGAAAGCTACTAGAGAACACCAATTGTCACATTTGACTGAAATACTTTTGCTGCAGGAATAACGTGTGGGAATATAAGGGAAATGGAAATGCTATCCGAGTGACTTTCAAAAGTAAGACATGTTGATGTATTCTAGGTCTTTCTTTCCTTTCTTTCTTGCTTTTTATTTTTCTCTGGCTTTCTTTTTTTTTTTTTCGTCTCTGGTATGGCAAGTGAACTGTGATATACAATTCCATCGAACGATAACAGTATCGTGATGGATGGTGTATATTTCAGACTTTGCTTCTTATTGCATTACACAATAAACAGTTTTCGTTTTCTTTTGTTCTTTTTGTTCTTTTTGACAATAGGTTCCACGACTCGACTTTGTCAAATACGTTCAAGAAGATCAAGTGGTGAGAAGCAGTTCCGTTGCCTCTTGGGGTCTTGACAGAATTGACCAGAGGAACTCGACATTGGATAATGAGTACCTGCTGCATGATACAAACAGTAAGTTACATACATTCATGCCCCCTGCTCTCACTATAGATTGGTCGACTATATGCACCGACCCAAAATATGGTCAAATTGTTACACGTAGTTTACGTTGACCAAGTTCACCATATTTTGGGTCAATCCAATCTTTGGTCAATTTTGACCATAGTGGATTTAGAGTGTGATAGTGTGGACTACACTAGCTACATGACTCCGCACACATTGACCCACATACACACAGGTATGCGCATGTATGTCTATTTCCACGTATGTTATACATACATGTACGACCTAACGAAATTGTCGTCAAGTAGTGTTAACATTTTGCGTGAACAATTTTCACTTTATTTCAAAGACGGTTTTGCGTTATCAGTTTTTGATCTAACTACCAGTATTTTTTTTTTCATTATCTCTTGATTTATAGGTTATCGGTTGTATCAGGGGTCACCAATTTAATTTCACAGAACAAGAAGGAAAACCAAAACACATTTTAACCAATATAGACATTCGTAGGTGCAATGATAGAACGTTAGCCATTATACGAAAGGTAAAATTGTTGTACCTTATCCTCACGAAAAGCCAAAAATACTCGATTTATCAATTAACAAATCAAAGTAATCAATTTACAAAAGTAATCAATTTATGCTGTCAATGAAAGTCAATCGTGGTACATCAGGCTTGTGCATGGCATATAGAGTGTTGAAAGTAATTCCGGTTTCCAGCATATTACTTAATGAAGTATATGGGGATGGAGTGGAGAGCGTGGTTTATGGAGATGTTGTGGGGGAAAAGGATTAACTTAAAACCTTAAAGAGATTGAATGTGTACTGAAAACCAAAAAGAGAAGATTATGTTTGATTGTTACTTTTTCTTTATTTTTAAATGTACACGCGAGGTTGTACATGAACGGACTATATCTTTCAATGAAGGAAAAAGACATGAAAAGCAACGAGATTGGCATAAAAACAGTAAAAAACAGAAATCATATTTGAAAATTAATGGTTCTTACTGCAAGCTCCTACATCATGAATATGCAACAGTAAAAGTCTCACCAGTGTACCAAAAGCATACTACTCAAGTTGTCTCTCCTTGGTCGGTATCGGAAATTCTAGTATTTGGTGAAAGGAAGCACTGTATTTAAAAATAACCTACGAACTGATCACAAAATTGCTGTGTCAGTGATCCTAAGTTGTTTTGGCTAACTGAATATTCAATACTAGTACACTTCCCATTGGCTTGTTCAAAGACGCACACCGTTGATTTGAATGAAAACTGTCAACCACTACATTATTGTATTCCTACACTCTTTGTCGTTATGTTAGAAGAATTCGAAATCATATGGCAAAATTAACCAACTGAAACCTATTTATTTTCCCAGATTGTCTGAATGGTGTAATTAAAAGCCTTATCAAACTTTTGGAGATGACATTTCAATGTTTTTTACTATTTGCCCACTCACGTAATCGCTTTAATTTTCCAGTTGAAAGTTCCAAGAAGTTCGACTTTATACCGAGCTCCGTAGTCGGTATTTTGAATCATCTGCTTTTCAAACCAAGGCAGACAATTTACTGAAAGGTGTGCCGGGAAGCACTCGGTTCTCTACTGCATGGTCGTTGTGTGTGAATACCAAATGTAACTCCAGAATTGGATATGGGTATCACCAAATTCTTAAGATATTTTAATGTCGATGCATGAATTTGTCTCACACCGACTACTGGTTGCAAGAACTGAGTAGTCCTATTAACCCACCGGGAAACAGGGTGAGGAAACGGCTTCAGGTTCTTTGCCGAATTAAGGCAGGCAACCCGTACGATTTTCTATGAGATATATAGTGTTCTTGCTCTTTTTGTGTGTTGTCATTTAAAGTCGTGTGGTAGACAGTGGCGTACTTAAAGCACTTTTTTGCGGAGGTGGTTATTCTATTAGGCGTGCACTGCCGACCACTACATAAGGAGACAGGTTGGTTCTACATGTAGCCCCGTGCATCGTAAATATGCTAAGATAAACCCCAAGTTTAAAGCAATTTTTCGAATCATTTCGTTCTCTTTCAAATGCAAAACTTAATAGAACAAAGAACGGCACACTTCTCGCTTACAATTAGAGAATAAGCGAGAAAATTTTCAGGTCGCCCAGATGGCCGGAAACTGCATTTCTCAACTGTTCTTTGCGTATTTACCAATACATAAAACATAGATCTCATGTCTGCAGTGTAAATTATTCATAATTTCCTCTGCTATCACTTCTCACACATAATTTCAACTCAAAGTACAAAGTTTTTTTTTTTTTTTTTTACAAAAAGCACCTCCTTTCTCGTCAGTGTATATACAAGGAGTAATAGCCGCCACAGGCTTGGACAGGAATTTCATGGCATACAGTGGAATGCACCCGAGTGTTATTCATTGTTGAGACCATTATCCGGGGTAGCTCGCTTATTGATCAGTTTAAGTTCAAAGGATTTTCGTTCCGAGCCGAGCCGGAGGCCTCTTTTTATTATGCAAACTCTTAGATTGTCGATGTCATGGTTGCATAGGGTCTTGTGTCGGGAGATTGTGCGAGGCTGTGAATTTTTATGTATTGTTTGTTTGGGACTGTTGACCGTGTCTGAATTTGGCTTTTGTCTCGCCAACGTAATTCGCATGTGGTACATATATGCTGCAGAACTTCCTTAGGAGAATTACAAATGGACCAAGAGACCAGGACATGTAAACTAACTAATATGATGTTAGTGCAGGGTGGTATTACTAGAGCATATCCGTATGTTTACATAATATACACCGGGGGGGGGGGAGGGTGTTGCAAGGTTTATTCTTAGGCAAGGGTTGGGGGATGGGGGTTACCTGCTCGTGGTTATTGTAGACCTAAGGAAGGGTGTTTATTTCAGTGTAAAGACAGGAGGAAGGGCAAAGTCAGGGCAGTCGGTAAACCTAAGATTGCACCAGAGAGTCTTGTGATCCTTGAAGAGAACTGTGCATCTAGGAAATCAGGTACTAACAAAAGGAATGCACGCGTTTTGTCAGTTGTGTTCGTAACTAAGGAGTTTTTCGCGAGAGAAAGTGGCGGTTTTGTTGATGTTCTGATTGATAAAACAAGCTATTCATGACTCGCTACTTTGAGTTTCGTGGATAACTCCACTCGTCAGGCGATGCTGAACAACATTGCTGAGTCTATTATGGAGGATGTGGTGATCACACCAACGGTAATAATTCGTTGTGTTGAATCGCTCCCAACATGGTATCGTAAACTGTAGAGACGGTTTATTACATACACTTTGGTTATTCAGTAATGCCTCTGGTCAACAATTTCGTAGGAGGCACACGTGAGTAAGTCGGTACTATATTAACTCACTTAACTTGGTAATGTTGTCCCAATGGTTTCTTGCTCAACTTGGTAATGTTGTCTCAATTGTTTCTTACTGCCATAGATCCCCCACGGGGATGGATATTCCTTTGACTTAATCACATACAGTAAATAAGCAAAGGTAGTAATTCTTACTTTGTCTTTCTCTTCTCCGTGTTTCTAGACGACTTGGAACATGACCATGACGAACATGGCCATGACGACCATGATCATGAACATGGCCACGAACATTAACTTGAGACGAGATGACGTGGTAAATCGGATCATGACGTGATAAATCGGATCATGACGTGATAAATCGGATCATGACGAGGTTAACAATGGTGGTGAATAAACTTCGGTGATGGAATTTGAATGATTTTGTTTTATTGAAATATGAATAAAGTCATGACAACGTCATTTGCAGAGCTCATCATCCTCTTCCTTTGATCTTCGTTGTTTATTTTTTTTTCTTCACTTCACTCTCCACCTCTCTCTTTCTCTTTTTCTTTCTCTCCTCTCTTGAAAATGAATGACAGACCATGTCTTGTGATTGAATACTGTAGGGAGAAGAAATCTTTCCTGTAACAATACAATCTAAATATTAATTTGGGGGACAGTGATACTTGAAAAGAATCATCTTTCCTTTGTTCTGTTGCTTCGAATTTGTACATTCGCGTCAACGCAAAAAAACAAACAAACAAAAAACAAATAGGGGACACCACAATGAATTTGTTGGAAATGAAACAAGGTCAACGACTTTACAATTGTTTGCTATAAGTTAATACAGTTTAAAATGGTGGGGTGCCCCTTATTCACGTGTCAGCTTATAAAACAAGTGTTCTGGCTACGTACTTGATCATGGGTGAAGTGGACCGCTTGGAAGAGATTAAGAGGTACAGAAATGACCCTCTCAGTATTCGTGATACTATAAAATTACTTACAAGTGATTTTTAAATTTCAAACTACACTAAAAAAAAAGAGAGGATATTGGTGGGCCATCTCGTCACCTACCTCATAGTTTTAAGGTTTTTTGTTTCTATCACCTCAAGGGGAATTCATTCGTTCAGTCAGCAAACATCATAACTTGGTCGATTGAAGGTCAAATGGCGAGGTGCCCTAGCTGTTGTACATACATCATGGCTACGGATCTCTTAGTTGCCATGCGCGCATGCAAATATGTGTAACTAAGGCGAGACGAGTTGCTATCTATTAAACTAAGCCAGAAAACCGAGATTTCTAATTAATTCCATTCATCATGAAAGTGCAGTCTTCCAATCCACAGAGTACGATAACATGAGAGAGACACAGTTTAGTTTGTGTTTGTATTTGGCATTACACGTAGTCACGTACCCTAAACAGAAGATTGAAGTGGAGACGGTTTCTGCTATCAAGTCGTGATATGTACACTGTTAAAAATAACTGTAAATTTACAGAAAATAAAACAAAGAAATAAAGGAGAAATGCAGACAAGCTTCTCGCAAATATCTACCACATGCTTTCGCATTCCTTTTGCATTTCTCTATTTAATTTTCCGTAAATTTGCATTTTACAATCTACATTTTTAACAGTGTAAATATTGGATTTCTACCCCCTGTTCGGCCGTAAAAAAGCATTTGAACTGGTTTTCGAGTCTCATGTGAAGACAGTATCACTTACACTTTCACATATTTCGATAACATTTAACAACGATAACAGCCAATTTTCCAAGCGGATACAGTATTAACTGCAGATTAGTGACGTCCATTACACAGTACAAACTGCTTTGTGTTAGGAACATGTAGTGGGTCACAAGGATGAACAAAAGAAAATCGATCTCGATTACACAAATGACAGAATCTTATTTTGCGTTAAATTCCACATGACTGTTTTTCAGTCTGCGAGTAATAAATTACAATGATATGGTTGCTATATTAAAAAAAAATACATTGTTAATGAAGAGAGGATATTCCGGATCATCAAACCGTTACCTGCTTTGCGAATGAAGAATATATCATTTCCCTTAAACACTATTATTTCGAAGACCAAATGCACACTCGATAGATAAATAAATGGGATGCAATGAATTGAAACGTTCACGCCAGTTCAACGAAAAACACTTGAAAGAAGAGGTATTTCTTTCCTGAACAATTTTGTATGTGTTTTTAAACGATCTAATTCCTTAGTAAAACCGCGATATATTTCATGAGTCGACCATGAGGAGACTTCTCAAAAAATAAGAAAGAAAATTTCTTAACGAAAGAAAGTTGGTAACATCGATAATAATGGTCATGCGGAGACGCTGGAGACGACATGAAGTGAACTCACCTACATCAGTAAAGGGTTCACCTTCATTGCAAATAAATTTTTAACCATAAGTGACATTAATTTGACCTTAAAGAGGTAGATGCAATTATCCCAAATCGAAATTTTTTACCCATGCTAATTCATGAAAGGCTCTTTCTCATTAGGCGACAATTTTTGTTGTTGTTGTTGTTGTTGAATTGCTTAACGTCTCGCTGTGCTTATATTGCAATGCTCTCAAACCACAGACTGATAGTCAGCAAAGTTATAATGGCAAATAAATGAGAAACAAGAAGAGAATTGCAACATTGCGATGATTCTTCTTTCAATATAAAGCAGGGAAGAGTAGTGTGCTTATTCCCTTTAATTCATTGAATTAAGAGACGTGAAGTGGGAAAGTAATACTGCGTTATCTAACGTTACACGGACCTAACACATCATTTCAGAAGACTAATGGAATCTGACCAGTGATGGTATTGCCTTAATGATAATCACTCACGTCTTAGGAAAAAAAAAAGTATAGACTACATTTATGAAGAAGAAAACGTTTTCATTCCTTGGCAAGGTACACTTTGTTGTTTACAAAATTCATTTGCGTCGATACGTACAACAGCTTACACTGACCGTGCCTGATTGTCATGAAACAAGGAATAGAAGCTACAGCATAACAGGGGGCAGCAAGGAATTTTGTCAGGAAAGAGGGAGGGGGGGGGGGGGGCGGAGGGGGAGGGTTGGCTGAACCCGATGGATTCTGGTGTCTCTTCTTTGGAAGAGGAATCTAGGGATCCCCTTGGGAAATGAAGAATTAGAAGCGCCCCCCAAATGATGTTGAATGCAACCAAATATCTTATGCAACCGAATATCTTGTAGTATTTATTTCGTCATCATCATTTATTTTGTCATCATTTTGCCATCATCCTTGGGGGGGGGGGGCATATCTCATATTTTGACCTAGGTCAGTATAGAAAGAAGAAGGAAGGGGGCCAATTAACCGCTGTCTACGCCCTCTAGATACAGAACTGATTTCTTCTCATGACGTGACGTGACGCGACTTCTCTTCTTTCCTCCACTGATGTCCTGCTTGTCATTAATGTCAGGTTGATATTGAAAGTCGGGGGGGGGGGGGACATTCGATGGACTATTTTTTTTCCTTAATTGGTGGAAGGACAAAGAACATGGTGGAGGGTGAGTTCCGTGGCAGTACTATAGCGGAGCTCCACCGTCGGTAGGCGCGGAGCGTACAAGAAAATTGTGGGCTTTGCAAACCTCCCAGATGGCCGGCAACGGAACTTCCCGTGTGCTCTAAGATGCATGTATAGCCGGCCTTTAAATATGGATCTTATGTCTGCAATTTCGCAATATGACGAGATTCCTTCTATGAATAACTACATCAAATTGTTAGTGATAAGACGTCATATGAAAGTCATATCATTGAATTATGCATCTTTTTTATGTTTTTAGCCCTTGGCAAAATGTGCAGCTGAACATACTCCCCCCCCCCCTTCCCGGCAGTGATGAAAAGCCTCGCTGAGTTTTTTTTACGAAACACGATTAAATAATCTTCTTGTTTCCCCGCTAGCCTTTGTGTACCTAATACCGAGCACACGTCGAACTTGCGTCTCAGCCTTAAGTGTACGTGGTGCCCGGGGTCCTGAGGCCAGCTCTGGAACCGCTTATAATGGTTTAGGGGGGGGGGGATGATTTGCGGTTCCTTACATATCAAAATAGTAAAACAGGTGCAGATGCATAGGTACAACAAGACTACCCCTAACGTTTGTTCTCCATTTGCATTTGGTACAAAAAGAGAAAATATTTTAAGGTTGTGCATATTAGTTATATTCACAGCTCGTAGCCGCTTACTCTCCATTTTTGCTGACTAGATAGGTTTTAGTTTTATCATAAAATAAGCGGAATTACGTCAGCTACAGCAGTAGACCTGAGGCTCCCTATATGTAGACTTTAAAATGGGAAAAGCAATGACTCCATTAAGGTTTTATACTTTCTCTACATAGACATGCACAGCGTACGAAAAAAAAAGAGAAAATAATAGGCCTCCCAGATTGCAGGAAATTTCGCCTGTCGGTCTCTCTGGCTTTGTTAATTTCTGCAAAATTTGTCTATTGCTTTCGACATAACGTAGGAAACTTGCACTCCTATAAGAATAATGTATATTGCTGTTATTTGCTTCATCTCAGGTTACAAAAAGTGTGTGTGTGGGGTGAGGGATGTTTTAGTGTACCTCCCCCATCGACGCGGATGACTGATGTAGCCTTCTAACATGAGTCGACCTACATTTCTGAGCCTTGAGCATCCCGGTCAAATTTCTTTGGCGCTTACATATCCTGGAAATGTGGTGCCGCTACCCAACAATTTCGCCGAACTGATTAAAACGGCCCACTGTAATTCGCCGTTAGTTGAGAGAACAGATTCGAACACCAAAGATAAAATCAGAGAATAAAATCAATTTTATTTTGCCTTTATACTTTGGAAAGCTATGAATGAAGAGAAATTTGATTTGAGACATGGAATGACGCCATCGAAACGGTTGTCGGACCTCTGTTATCAGCACTCGAGATCGTGTGGAGGGGAAAAAATGTCCAATTACTTTCAATTTGTGGACGCCGTTTTCGAACAAAAAGTTGAAAATGCGCCAATGCTACGTGCACTGTGTGTGCATTTGGCTACCTACAGTTTTTAGCGGGCTTAAAATAGTTCTGTTCAGATATGCATACTCTTAAGGGTATCAGGGTGACCACCAGGACGGGCCCTCTTCAAGTATCGTGTCTATATATAGGTGCAAGGATTGCCTGCCGCAAGGACTCCTGGGACTGGGGTCTAGCTGGTGGGGGTTGCATTATCTAAACTTTGCTGCGAAATTTCACATTACAGATTATAATAGGTGCAAGGTGCAAGGTTGTTATAGGTGCAAGATTACAATAGTGCCTATGTTTGACAGTTTGAAGTTAATTGTATTTAAAACTTTTAATAAGTGACAGCGTTTCATTTCTGGGCTGATAAGAAATAGGGTGGGGGTTGTGGGGGGGGGGTTGGACACGCTTTACTGGAATGGGGAATCCCAGTCGCCTAGGTAGTGTATTGCAAAAGATTAATCATTTTGTAATCTCGGGTTTGTTATTGTTCCATTACGATGTAAAGCAGGGGTGGCACGGGAGGGGTAAAAATTGACCCACTTCTTAGCAATGACTTTTTAACATACGCGATGTGCGCCACCTATTTATGCGGAGGTATTTAACGGTTATAATGGTGTTTGGGGACACTGACTTCGAAAGCACCCCAGAAGGAGAAATACCTTTTCATTTAGACATTTCGGGCTCCGGTGACACCTGGGGAGTGTTTGATGGAACGTTCGTACCTTTTTAGTAGCACAATATTTCAATCGCTGTTGGAAAAAAAAAATGATGATGACTCGTTGCGATGTAGACGAAGTGAAGACGTGTAACAGATAGCAGAATTTCCCCTCTTATTCTGAATTAAAGAATCGAGAGAGACATACTTCAGTGAATGGAAATTATAACGACAGTGGGTTCGAAGATCGCTCTCTGCTGTCCGCCCCCCCCCCCCCTCCTAATCCTAAATCAAGAATCACACTGTGATCCAGTACCTTTAAAAGGGTATTACTAATTGCTTTGCGCTCATGTGCAGTCCAGCATGCATGGCAGTACGTACAACCTATACCGTGGCAATCTTTCAAACTACGCACTGTACTATACTATAGTCTTCCGCAGGCCTAACAGTCGTAGTTATAGACTATATGAGAAGGAATATAATGCAATTCATTCCAATGCCACCTCACCGTGAGCAAGCACGCTGCAACTTCGTTTGAAATGGAGTTCAATTCTGAAGCCTCCTCGTCCATCAGGTATACTCATGCAAGTATTTTTTTTTTCAAAAGGTGCTGACTCACTTTGCTCGTAATAAAAAAAAAAAAAAAGCCCGATAGTTTTACTAGACTCGTCGGGGACGTGTCTTAGGTAAGTGGTCGACTTAGGGTATTCTGAAGATCTGACACACAAACCAAAGCAACAACGACAGAGTCACCAATGTCAAAATCACTCATTATTGGAAATCCCTGACCAGACACTTTTCACCAAACGGGTGAAAACCACAGGCAACCCCACCCCCGCCCCGTGTCATCAGAACCTAAACATCTCTCAGTGTCCCGGCAACGTGAATAATGAGGCTCCCTTAGAGTATCGGCATGATATGGTCTCCTTCCAAACGTGTCACAATTATAAAGACATAAATTCATGTAGCACTGTGTTCATCATTGTGACGTCACTTAAATAATATATTTCAAGCGAATTATAGCGTGTTGAATCAATACGAGAGTTTATTGACATCAATGGTCTACAGGACTAATCGAAGGACGGAATAGTTCGCGGCGAGAAAATGCAGTACTGATAGTTTAAAAGGGACCTTAGAATGAGACTTGGTTTCCTTTGCTTCTTCTTTGAAATATTCAATTATTGATGTTAAGAGTTGTCACCTATTGTGATACCTTAAATGCATAATTTCGTACTAATTTGTTTTAATTCTCGAAAAATTTGAAAATTTCGGAGCTTCGAAATCTCTCTTGTATACGAGAGTGGACATGTCACCGGGAGTTAGTATCGCAACGGGGGCCGATTCAGCAATCGATTGCATGGGAGGTGGTGCATGGCACGAGGTTTATGCATTATGGGAGAATTTCTCTAAAGAGAGCGTCATGATCTTAAGGGTCCATAGGAATACAGTACAGACTGTTTTCAAGTCCCAATTCATCGTGTACTTATATCTTTCCCAAATCCGTGACCATATGATCAGGCGTGAGATACCTGTCAAGTTACACTGAATACGCAATTGGCATTTTCGTTTTTTTTTTCTTTTTGAGGGGGGGGGGGGGATGGTGAGAGAGATGGGAGGAGTGCACGTGCTCACAACTGATCCGTTACTGATCCCAGTTTCTCCACTAGTTACGTAATTTGACATCTGCCCTTTCTATAATAATTATGAATGAACGGTGGAGCTCATTAAACTTTTCATTTGAAGGGAGGGGGAGCTGGGCCGGCATTGTGGAGTCACAGCGGTTTTGCTGTACGTTCTGCCCCAAATAACACCGGCAGCGCTAGACCTATCAAGCGCGAGGTCTTGGTGGAGACCAAGTGGGCAAAACACTCGGGTGCTTGTTGTTTTTTTTTTTTTATGGTATTTGTGATTTATTAAAGTAATCATGTTAAAGATACATTTCAATCATCTATATACACAGGTCTAAAAAGATATTTTCAAGACCAGTGGGAGCATCCATTAGGGAGGGGGGGGGGGAACCAAGGGGAGAACTCCCCGAAAGATCCGGGTATTCATCATGTAAAGATTAATCCACTAAACACGGGTCTAAGACCAAAGTTTGATACTTTAAAGTACGACTTAACACGCTTTTAAAGGGGAATTCCAGTCAAGGAACATGTTTTCTGACTTATTTAAGACTTTTCAAACCATTTTCATTCAATTCTTGACGTTTTGAAATGAACTTCTAATGAGCAAAATGGTATGTTCGAACTTCCCACCCAACAGAGATTCTAACACTATGTACGTACACGAAGGGCGGGGCCATTATGATGTAATTGACTGTGATCTCTGTGGCTTGTGACGTAGTCGACGACCAACCATGATCAACGTGATTAACCTACATAATTAGTTATGTAGTGTAAGTAAGTAAATTAAGTGCAGTCCTCGTGGGGCTTAGGGGACAATGTCCGCGTTAGCTCCCATGTGTTACCGTATCTGTGATGTATGAGAATCATCACTACACCTTAGAGTAATTGTATTGATTAACCACGGGTAGAAAACCATCGTTGCATAAGTTAAACATCGCTTTAAGTTGGACGCAGTGAACAATAGTTGCAATGTTAAGATATCAATACAGGACAAATAATGAGATAAACTACTGTATTGCACTGTGCGGTTAGCTCTGGAGACATATCCCTCCCGGCAGGTTAACTCGCTAACATTGACTCGTCCATCAGTTGGTCAGAGGTCCATTGCAGAGCCAAGATTTAAAGTATTCCGTGTATTAGTAAGTTCTACTTAAAGGAGGAAATAAGGGTTTGACTGAGAATATTCACCTTTTGGTTAATTTTTCTTTCTAAACTCACCGAAATATAGAGACGTTGGGGGGAGGTGTTTGAAGGTAGAAGAAACGTTAATTATTGCGTTGATTAATGTTAATGATTACTATTAAAATTTGTCGGGTACAAAGCATAAACGTTCATTTACAAGACAAGACAGCCTCCTCTATACGATGACCAATCACAGTGTAAGACTGAGATGACGTTATGTGAATAAACACAACCGAATGTTTACGTTTCCCATGATGTTCGTGCATTCGTTTCTCGAAATTGTCCACATGTTTTGAGATAATCGTGATCATATTTATTAGTTATAACTCATTGTACGATACCGGTGGCGAATTGTAGTGAAATAAATTGTCAAAAATAAACCCTGCTTTACCCTTTAAATATTCTGGTTCGTTCTTGCTTCTTTCATACGAAACGATTTAATTCATTTCTAGTGTACATTTGCCGGCTACCATAGATGTGTCGTAGTGCACTAGACCCCCCCCCCAAAAAAAAAAGTTTCCTCGTAACACTTACTGAATTATCCGATAATCCGATAATTATCCAATAATCATTGCGTATATATAATTTTTCGACATCGATGACGATATGTAATTAGCATTATGTATGTTCGGTTTTAAAAAAAAAACATTTGTCCAATACCCGGAGCCATCCTTGGCCAATGCAAGTGGGCCTCCGTTGTCAATCGTCTTCTCATTTCACGCATGAACACTTGGCAATTTGAGGCTGATATTCGGGGTAGTACAAGAAAAGTTCCTGTCATTTTTATTTTCTGAAGGTATAATTTTCTAGTGAGTTCAAATAAAAACGTCTTGCTCGTCGAAAAAATTGTTATTATTATTATCATCTATACTAGTTTACTTTCAGTTGTTAAGCTTAACAATTGAAAGGAACCGGTCGCTGTGGTGAGTGTATGTAAAGGCCTATATAAACTGTTAGTGTCAACCACCTCAATTGAAAGTTCCATCCGACACCGACATTTGGTCTGGAATTACGGCGGCTTTCGAAGAGGAGAGAAAATGGTTCGGTGTTTTTTTTGTAGCTAGTGACAATAGAAAGAAGATATCTCAGTTATGTCTAACAATGATTCATGTCTTAAAATATATACCAATTATGGCACGCCCCCCCCCCCTCTTACTAATGTTGTCGCAATGTAAATGCACACGCTGTGGAGATGTTCGTACATCCAAAGTTTCAAAGGAGAGGAAGATGAGGAAGAATGACGAGGACGTTTGCTATGGCGTAACCAGGATTTTATTTGACATTTCAATTAATCAGAAATCACACCAAATCCCACCATGCACCGCGGCTTATTCACCATTGTTAATCTCATCGTTGACAGATTAATCACGTGATCGTTGAAATCTAACGATCCCGTCCGTCTAATGCTCATGACCATGTTCATGTTCGTGGTCGTGTTCTTCATGATCTTCGCCTAGCAACATGGATTAAAAAAGAAGAAGAAAAGGGCGAATTAATATCTTTTGCAGGCTCTCTGATAACTGTGCGTTTACGTTGGGTTCATTGTTAATGTGCATTGCGTGTAGTATGGGTAATCATTATCCATTGACCTAACGTTTTCTCTTTTTTTTCTTCAGAATATCACACATTTCTTTGTTTACTTTCTATTTCTTTCACGCCCTTTCGGATCTGACAAGTTCCTATGTATTTTTTAAAAATTTCTCTGAATCGGACGAATGTGAACTTAAGTCTAAAATAAGTCTACAAAAATATGCAAAACATGCAAATTTAAAGTTCTTAATTTTTTTACTTAATTTTTTTTAATCAATTTAAAATGATTCAAACGACAACAATTTACTTTTATTTCTCATTTCTTATTCGGTTTTTTTTCTGCTACAGTCGCACAGCATTTTTTTTAAAACTCTTTTCTTTAACTTTTCACACTTTTCTTTTTACGACCATTTTATAGCCTTTCGACCATCGATTATTGTTTTTTTTTATTGATTAGTCAATGTTCTATACTTTTGAATCATCATAACAATAATCACATGGCAGTCAGATCTCTTTGGAGTTCAACCAGTAGAGGACCGTCTAGTTCAGCAGCAAAATTCGCCGAGCTTTCACTTTTATTAATCCTGGTTGTCATTTCTGTCACTGGAATTTCAACTCACCGACGAACAAGAGACAAGTAGGACTGCCCTCTCCTGCGTCTTCCACGATATTATCTGTAGCTTCCTCTAGCAGGTGATATGCAATGTCAAATGGATGATCATCGGAGTGAACACCTAGCACTAGAGCAGCTGCACCTGTAATGATTCAAATACGAGAATTATTTCGTAACACTTACATTTGATCTCGCCGTCAAGTTCCAATGGTAACATTGCTTCATGCAGACGATTCATGGGGGTTATTTGATGTGTATGATATTAAGCATGACTATAACTTCGAATCCCGAGTTATGGTCTTAGAACAGTTTTTTTTTTTCTTTGTGTGTGTGTGTGTTCGTATCGCGACGATTTTAGTTACGTTGATAAGTGAAATTGGAATGACAAGATTCTGAGAGACCAAAAATGCAAAAAAAGAAGACAGTGCTTAATACAGCAGCGATATTGATTCATTTTCTTTTTCACATTTTTAAATAAGCACACATTTCAGATAAAACGGGAGCAATAATTATTGCTCAATGAGATTTCCGAATAGGGAAGTCAACCCCCTCAAATAGAAAAAAAAAATCATTTCCGTTACCCACTTTTTCAAACTTTACACACGATGTCTGTCTTTTTTAAAAGTACTAAAGAAGAGAAAGCAAAACCGTCTTTGACAACTTCATAAATATTAAGATATTGTATTTCTCAATTTATTTTACAGAAATTACCCGGCCAATTGGTTTGCGGTATGACCATTTTTTTTTGTTTTTTTGTTTTGTTCCTTCCAGTACAGATGATCTCCGCTAGATTTTTATGACAATATAGCAGACTCACCTGTGACGTGATGACAAGCCATCGAAGTACCGGAGATGGTTGTAGAATCAGTGTCGGAATCAATCCAAGCAGAGGCGATATGGACTCCAGGAGCGAAGATATCGACGCTCTTTCCAAAGTTGGAGAAAGAAGCCCTCTTGTCGTTTCTATCGGTTGCACCGACGGTTATAGCCTTTTCGTGAGAAAATTACATGCGAATTATATACAGAATAGACAAAATACCAATCGGATAAAAAAAAAAAATCATCTGCAGTTGCAATGAAGCACACCCTTTTTGAGCCAGCCGGCACCATAAAAGACAGAATTTTCCAGGTATACGTGTGTTAAGTTAAAGGTCATTGTTGGCATCCTATCCATTGATGCATGAGTTCGATTTGGAATTCTCAAGTAGCATGATACAGATGAGACTCCTCGTCTCCACCGCCCTAGATCCTTCCTTCCCCCCTTCCTCCCCCACCCTTCCTTCACGTCTGCCATTTTACAGTTTACATGACACTTGTGACTGCTCTGGGTTAGCAGAGAGGGTAAGCAAAATACAGATTAATGAAACTATTTACAGAAGAAACCACCGTTATCAGCAGAGTCATTTAATGCATAATTCTGGGACCATCTTTTTTTTTTTTCGACGTTACAATTCGCACTCGCAGTATTTGGTGACGATGTACAATGCACGACTTACAGATTTAGCACTAGCAGGAGAGTAGAGACTGGCGTTATCGTTATTGTTTCCTGCAGCAACCACGACGGTCACATTTGCATCGTACATTCTTCCGACGGCTTCATTCAGGGCAACATCATATCCACTAGTAAGGGACATGGAAGCGACTGCTGGTTTGGTGTGATTTGCTGTCACCCAATCCATACCTAGAGGAGGCAAACATAATGTCAACTTTATATTTTAGCTTTTTCACGTTGTCGTTTTACGAAATACGACATGTTTGCAATCGACAAGATTAATACCTTAGTTCCAAATTACCAGTCACAAGTTAGCAACTATGTTTGATTTTGATCACTGTCTCATATGTATTAGACACTTGACGTTTCATCGTGGTGAAGCGTACCTAGAGCTGTGGAATTTTCAGAGTCACTAAACCCACCTCGATTTCATCAGTCAATACGCTCAACTGAACCATTCTTTAGAACTCTGAAATTTTAGGAGGGCTTGTCTAAAAACTTGACTCTATACCCTTAGCTGAGGTGAATCATTTATCATTTATTTTATTAAATTCGATAATTACTTCCACCGTGGAAATCGTTTTATACTTTTATATGGAATCAGTCATTGTTAGTCAGTGGAAGTCATTTCGTCACAGATGAAGTTCTTGTTTTGTAGTGAAGACGCCCTTTCCTTCCTAATTTCTAAAAGGGGGGGGGGCAGAAAATAGTGATGCAAACTATTGTTTTTGTTGTATTAGTACACGCTGCATCAAGTTGCCCCATCAAGAGACTGGCGAACAAGGAAATAAAATTCGAGAAACATTAAGTTTGGAGAACAAGAGGACAATCTATCACTTTCTTATTCGATAACGCCAAACCAACTATTAGTTCAATAGAGTTTTATGCACATGAGGACGACATGAAAGGGTAAAAGGTTAACCTTTACTGAAAATATGGAAAGATTACTCTTCTGATAAGTGATGGGGCTCGTAAAATAGTATGACACCGACAAGTGAAGAGATTATTAAATGAAAGAAAATGTTTTTGCCACTGTAGACTCCATGACAATATCTTGTTCCTTGCCCGAGATATTGGTGTTTGAACAAAGACTGTTCAACAAAGATTTCCTGTTGCCTCAAGGTTACCAAAATGCCATGTAATAGTCATAAATTAATGTTAGAAGTCTTTTACAGTTACATTAGGTATATATATATATATATTGATCGGGTATATGGTAGATTTTTCAAAATACTTTTTAGAAATTTTGGTCACATCTCTTAAACTATCGTATTGTTTTGTTTTTTTTAAGACAGTCAAGGTTATAAAGAAAACAAAGGATATTGAAATAGTTGTGACCGTGTAACATCACAGATTTCTAAACCACCCAGTGAACTCTCTCAAATAGACATTGCCTTAAAGGCAAATAGGGCTTTTGTTTATGAGAAAATATCCATATTTTTTAAACAAATGTTTGTGGACGTAGAATGATAGATTATTCAAAATAAGGAAAAACAGCAACCCTTTTTCTAGGAATAAGCTTCCCACCGATGTAAATTCAGTTATTTCTTAATCAACACTAATTTGTTCACACAAACTTTTCGAAATTAAAATGATTCATCTTCCGTTGCTCATCACAAGCATGATTGTTTGAGGAGATGAACCTTTTGCAGGTATTTATTGATGAGACTGAATGGTTGAACAATGACTAATGCCGTTTCCGCTGTATGTCATGTTGGTGTATTCTAAACGCCCTATTTCCCTTTAAGTTTGTACCTTTCAAACGGAACGTGGCAATGAAATATGTCTTTAACCAGTGGAATGACACAAATGTTATAAATTTATATGGAGAATCAAATCTTTCTTCTGTGCCAAGTATTTTTTGTTTTCCTCTGCAGGCATTTCAACCTACAGATCAATAACTTGCTCCTAAGACATTTCTGGTGGAAGAAAGACTTCTGGTCAAGAGAGATTGTCAGCCAAGTTAAAGTTACAAACATATCATATGCAACAGTGTCAAACTATAGCGTGAAACTTTGTTGTTCTTTAAAATTGGAAGAATTCATTCAATCTTTAAATTTCACCGAGTGGAAAATTTAGATTAGATAGATTATATATTTACCTCAAAATCTTATGAAAATAAAGAACGTAACGTTGAAACTATTCTGATATTACAACAGTCAAGATTAGGCCTATATAGAAATGAAAGAGACATTCAAATAATACAATACAACATTTTGGAACAGACATTTCTTTAAAACTCTGAAAAGAAAAACTCTATAATTACGTAACTAAATTCTACAAGCTCTCGAAACATGAATATTAACAACAAAGATATTTAAAAAGAACATTCACAAGGATTTTTTTCGCCAATGGTTAATTCCTTTAAGATAGTCCAGTTATACTTTGGAAGAGGTGTAAACCCATTAATCTATCAACCATAAACCCATAGACACCTCTCTGATGGTTCGTTGAATTTACGTTTTTTTAAGTGAACATAAATTTAACGTGATTTATATCGAACACGATAAATAATTTACACTACTGTTAACTGCCACCGTTCTTTTTCAATCTTTATTGAGTTTAGTCTGGTTATTAACGAAAAATCTATGGCAATGATAGTAATGATACCGTGAATTTTAAATTTACACTGATTCTTCACATTGCGACTTCTTTTATTAGACCAGTTAATAAGTTGAGAATATGGACAGGTTCATAAACGTACTGGACATGTAAATAGGGTTACAAGTCAACCAATGTAGCAATAAATCAGCTAAAGTTAGGTGAAATGTCAAAAAAAAAAAATGAAAGGAACTTCATATTTCAGCTAACCTTGGCTGACTTCTTGCTACATTGGCTGCCTTGTAGCCCATCTATTGAAATGTCCCGAATGTTTATGAACCTATACATATTCTTTACTTTACTCACCTTTGATAATATTAGTTGTGGTACCTGAACCCGTGCATCCGAGTACTCTCACTCCGTGGAGGTTGACTTCTTTAGCTACACCATAGCTATCTCCACCGACCGTCCCAGCGCAGTGAGTTCCGTGTCCGTGGCAATCCTCACCCTGATGTTCGTACAGAGAACGAAGTGACCATGAAACATGAAGAAATTTCTCATTGTAATAAATATGTAACGAACAGAACTACATGTCGCGTTAGACATTGATATAGACCTTTTGAATTCACAAATGTACGCATCAATAAACCCTGTCAAAAGAACAATTTTAGTGGTAGTCGTAAAATATAAACTTTTTAAAAGTTCTATAAGGGTAAATACTTTGAGGTGTGCGACCCCTGACCCTTTGTTGAGCACAGGCTTAGTCTTTCACCCTTTCACCAAACTGAATTTGTGGTGAAAGAATTATTAATATTATTATGTGCCGGTTCACATGCTATCTGTTTTTCTGTTCTGCCTCCAAACTCCACAATTTTCCAAACCCCAATCTGAATATAGGGGACTGTTATCAAGTTGTACTGCATTTCCTCAGACAATTCGAAAGAAAGTAAAATAAAATAGTAGAACTATTTCCTCAAGTTCCTCTTTCTTATGGCGGATCTGTGTGGAAAACAATATTGAAGATTGAATTAGGGAATCACTAACCTCGTTCTTATTCAAAACAAAATCTATGGATCTGTTAGTATTCGCCCGACCTCCAAAGTCCACATGTGTCTGTCGAATTCCGGTGTCAAAGACGTAAACGTTGACTCCTTTCCCGTTTTCTAACATTGAGAAATAAAAAAGCCCAACGTCAAATATCAACGTGCATTTACCCTTCTCTTGTTTCCTCCTTGAAATGTTTATGTAACTATCTTCCAAAACCGTATCACACCTTGATGACTGGTGAAGTATCGCCCATCATCTTTGCAACACCCTAAAAGAAGTATCTCCACAGGTATCGTTAACATTTGCACCAGCTAAGCAAAATGGTTCATGGAAAAGTTAGCTGATATTTTTTTCAGTTTTCACAACACAAACGGGTAGAGCAAATGCTATGCCATGCCATACTCAATTCGGATACAGTACAATTGCCTTCCATCGACTTACACGTCGATTTGTTTACCTTTTTATTTATTTTTCTTTTTGTGAGGAACAGGCCAGTGCACAGGTCTCAAGGATCACCCGACAGAAAATGGTTGGTGTTGTCCGCCTAATTTTTTGGATGAACTCTATAAGTCTGGTGCACCCTGCATACAAAACATACTCTATATCTATGGCACGTCTATAATATTAATATCCACACGTATTCCAAGCACGAGACCATGATAGATATGAAAGAGAGATTGAGAGTACACCACGTATGAAAGGAAGTGTTCTTAGCGGCTAATATACACCACCCTTACTTTTCGAGTGCTTGGCCCTTTAATCAAAGGTGGATTAAGTTTGGTTAATGATTTCACTCCTGTCAGTCTCGAAAGTTCCCGACACTTTCTAAGCTTAGCGCCACCATCAATTGGCGTGTAGGTCACAGAAATTATGTAAATAAAAATACTGCTAAGAACGAAGAGTTCTCTTCACCCCGTTTTTTACTATTTTTTAGAAAAATCTCCACACCGATGACCCGAACGGCACTGGAGTTTGTACTGGTTCACTAAAAAGGCACTAGTGCACGTTACAACTTTTCAGACCGAAATTTATATTGGGCCAGTCAACGCCAAACATGCATAATTGCGCATCACCTCCCATTTGACACCGTTATCAACGATATTGGCAGCAGCACCACTGCCATTCCTACGGTCACAACCCTAGGGACAAAGTCCTCGATAAATTTGCCGGCCCGAAACATCACCTAGACCAATTCACCAAGACCAAACTTTTTTTTTTCTTTTTAACTGTTCTTCATTCTTCTCCTTCTCTAAACGGTATCACCAGTTAGTTACATAGAGATGCCACTTACACTAAGAAATCCCGATTTCTTTGAAACCAGTCCCCTATCAACTTATCATCAACTCCACATGCCAATTTATTTAAAGCTAGCGGTCAGCCAACTCATCACAGTCCCGTCTAAAGCCAGCCTCCAACCAGCTCTACATTCCAACAGCTTCGAATTTGTCTAGTTTGTCTGAGAAGTCACATTTTCAATTCCTCTCTCGGACGCTTCAATCCAAAAAATCCCTACAACGCTTATCGTCTGATTTACATCATCCAAAGCCCGTCAGCTCTACCAATCTGCTTTTTCTATGTCGCCTTGTTTATACAGACATTGACAAACATTCATCAGTTTTATACCACCGTAGTCTCATACTCCCAAATTGCGCCATGTCTCACTGAAGTACCCATATAGCCAGAGACATCCTGGCTGCGGAATGTTCAGTACAGTTTCAAATGAAAAAATGTTCAGCCTTAACATTTTTCACTCTCCATTTTACTGAAAAAGAAACTTTGCCCCTATCTTGCTGAATCTCATCTTTTGTGGGGAGAGCTTCACAAGGGGAAATTCAGTTCATTTTTAGCAGTCTTTGTTCACTATGCTTTAAAGGATTCTTATTATATTCTAGCTGTACCTGTGTAACGTAAGATGCCTCTCTAATTTTCTGTGAAGCAAATTGCCTACAGTTCGCAGGACGCTTTTGTGAGCTAAGTAACGGATAGATCGTGTTGTTGAACCCAAAATGTAAACATTGCTTAATTAAATGTTAATAAAGAGACTTAGTTAACATTGTAGGACTAAATCCACAGGAAAATATTGTTAAACTACCCACCGGACATGTGTGCATGGGTGTCGTGTAAAATTATATATTATTCTTATCATTAGCAAGTACTTAAAGGGGTTTTGAAAACTGCAGAGTCGAGAGGCTATTTTTCCAGGCTAGCCAAAAGTCAGAATGACAGGTTCCTCTTGGTGTCGACAACAAAGTCCAAAAGGCCAACTTTAAGGATAATTATTGCTCATAGTATCCGTAAAAATCAAGAAAACTGACGGATGCAACGAAAAAAAAACTTTTCAACATTCCAGCGTCTCCGTATAGGGCTATCAGATCCTGCGAAAAGAATTCGTTCGATCCTCTAGAAACACTTAACAAAAAGCAAAGAGACTTATTGCACGACAAACACTGATGATATGGCCAAAATTGGTTGCTCAAAAACTCACACATTTCATAAATAAGTTTGGAATTTCAAAAAAAAGTTTGGTGAAATCTCTCCGAAAGAAACACGTCAGAGAGATTAATGCATTGAAATCGTGTGAATGCTACAAGCACACATTTGTTTGCTAAAAATGCACATTTGGTCTTCAAACTGACACAATCACCCTGCATAAGATTCAGCACTTTCAAAAGGGCTCCAAATATCTGGAGCCGCGCAGTTATCGAGGTTGTGTCTCTACAAACCGAGTCTTGCCTATAAAAAGGGCCAAAAACCTGAAAGATAAGTGGAAATAGTGAAGAAACATGAAATAATATAACTCCATGCGCAGATCTACCTGTATATACCTGTATATACTGGGAAATCTCATGTGGGTTCTTTCTCAGAATTATTGCGTTGGTTACTGAGGCGCACTATCCTCCTATTTTACCTTTTGTCCAGAATTGCTTTGTCAAGCACAATATCGCATATGGCGCAAAATTCTTTGTTTGTTCCTCAGCCGTTCTTGCCCTCCTTTCTTAAATTAAAAACTTTCCACACTAGGTGGGCCCTCGATACGTTCTTATTATTATTGTAAAACGTCTGATGTTTCATGATGTTTTTGGTACTTCCGTAAGAGACTTCCAATATTCACCGAAAGTGACTTTCTCGACCCCACCCCACGCCGTCAGTTTCTGTGGACTGTCACCACATTGCATTTCGAAATCGAGAGAGCTCTCTTGGTTTTGGCGCATTATATATGCAACCAGGATATCAGGATAGGGCGGGGGTGGGGCAAATGAGTGCAATAGAAACTGTGGGGTACCAAATTTCGCACGTAACCGAGGGTGAACCGTATGTAAACAGGGAAAAGATACATACAGCGTATATATCAGTTCAATATGCTCAATATGATAGGGGCAACTGGTTTGGGGGAAATAGTTTGACGGAGGACATATCAGAGCTCAAGATGGCAACACTTTCGGTATGTTTATTAATTCTTATCACAGAAAATATATCATATACTAACATATTCTTCCATCCGAAGAGATCTGAATTTTCCGCAAGTGGGTGGGGTGGGGGGCGTTAACTTGCTCCAATTGCTGGGTCTGTCCCTTCCCCGTCCCTCCGTTTCCCCACCACTTTAATTACTCATTTCTCATATATGAAATAGACTAGGAAAGTTTGCAAGTTCTGGTTTGTTTGCTTTTTTTTAGACCCCTGGCCATCAATAGTACCATCCATACGACTTCCGCTACAAGTGACCGTTCGTGACTATTTCGAGAATTTTATGAATGTGCACCAGAGTAGTCTGGTCGCAGAAATGGTCATCAGCTAAATTAGGAACTAATATGATAATAGACTTGTTATTTTGATTTCCATATTCTTTCGTATTCATCTGCATATTATTCCATAACCTAGTTTTGCGACGCCAAATTTTCTGTTGGCCATGTTGGCAAGTGGACATTTTTTGCATGTATCCCCCCTCTAGACAGCGTTTCACTTCGTCATGATTTGGGATGTAAACACTGCGGCAGTTTTAATGCAGGTCACTTAACCTAAAATTAATCGCTGATGAAGAGGAATTGTATTCAATAGATAGGCATGATTACGCTGATGCAAATAACTTACCGTCTATTTCGTAGCTGTCATTCAATGGCAATTGCCTCTGGTCGATTCTGTCAAGACCCCAAGATGCAACGGAATTGATCCTCACGACTTGATCTTCTTGAACGTATTTGACAAAGCTAAGACGACGGACCTGTTGACAACATTAGAGGGAAACCAGAAACAAAAACTGTAATTTCTGAGTTAGGACTAGTTTTCACGTTTACGACGATACTGGTATCTGATAACACATGTCCAATTTTCCACTTTTATTCGTCGCACTTCAAGACATTGGAAGCCGTCGTTAAAAAAAAACACAACCTAGATGACAAAGACATTTACTGCGCCTGAGATGAAGCAAGATATTATTTTGCATTTCATACCTCCTAACATGTATTTCTCGTAGCAATTTTAATTGTGAGGTAGCAAACAAATTATCTGAGTCATTGGTGACGGTTTGTTCCAAATAAAATCTTGCACATACAATTGAAAGTGTCCTATCTTTCTTTCGGCGGGGAGGGTTATATCTGCAATACGTAAGTAGGTCAGTCAGTTGTGCAGTCATTTAAACAGGTAAACCATTTCACTTTCTAAGGATCATCGACAGTCAAATGACGACTCGTCGTCAACGTTATATCTAATGCCACTTGTACCGGGTGACTGCCACTAGCCGTCACTCGTATTGTCTCAAAGGCAATCAAAACTTTCTCCTACCATCTACATCGTACCTTATATGTCTACCTTTACCTGACAACATCAGTCGATTGGTTACAAAAGTTAAAAAAAGTGGATGAAAATATATGGAAACCAAAAGACTCGATGTCATCAGGTGTGTATTCAAATGACTCAAATGGCGATTAAGTAAGAATATGTTAAATGGTGGTTTGCAGAGTCTTCATCAAATGATTGCGAAAGGTGTGCGTGTGTTCGAGGACGGGGGTTGAATGGTAATGTAAAGCTGTATCATATGTGACTTGTATACATACACAGCGTTAATTCAAGTTTGAGATCGAAATTAAGTGCTTACCTAATTTGTTTCGTCTATCCCTTACATATGAATTTATCATGAGCTGGTACCTTGTTGAAACTTTTTGACAATGCTCAAGTTTAACAAACATGATTTACCTCACGTTTGTTTGTATGCGACGCCAAGCTCTTGGAGATCCCATAGCTAAAGTGGTGACTTCATAAATTACATGACTGTATGCTGACCATTGCAGCCTCTGATTAAGCTTAATCTTAAGATAACCCCTGAATATAGCAACATAAAAACAAAAAGGAAAAACCAAAGGATATAGATGGGGGGTGATTAGAAGGCAGGCTACAACATTTTTAACTAACATTTCACTGAGGAAAAAAAACTAGTGTAATGATGCTTTTTCGTACCAGTTCTACAACCGAAGATGGCATGGTTGCAGCAAATCCGTTGAGAGCACTTTCATAAACATGGCCAATACGTCCTCCGAGAGATTTGAAGAAAGGAATATTCTCGATCTCGTTGACGGAAGCCCACGTGTCTACTTCATCCTGTAGTAAGGAATTGAAATAGGAAATATCAGAAGAAAGATTGTGCGCCACCACTGGGCTATATGCTGGTTAGTATTCACGAATCCTCGGAACAGAACTCTATACTCTAGCAAAAGAAAGTAGTGTAATGACTATGAAAAAAATCTTATGTTTTCTTGAACCCTTTTTGCAAATCCCAACACCGACCTACAACCCCAGAATTTTTACATTTATGTTTATAATTTAAGCCAATAAAGCCTATTCTTCCAATACTCTATTTAAATGATGTTGACGAACGACAGAGTAAACTTGGTGGGGTCATCACGGTGAAAACTAAAAAAAGTAACCTCTCTGGTATATTTGCCTTGACGCCCCTCCCCCAGGCAGTAGCAGGCAACCCCCACCCATCATGCCTCTCTTCTTTAAATGGAGATAGTCCAAGCTCTGAACATACCAAGATGTCCATCGAGATATCAAGCACTTCCCATCACCTTACTCCTCCTTGCCAAGCACCGTTGTTGTGGGTGAGCTCTCAACTGTTAGCAACACATGCCACTGAACAAATGCAACACGATATAGACCATCATTTCGTTACATATTTCAAAAATGTTTTAATCATAAACCACGAAGACTTCAAAACTTTCGTCTCACCTGGAAGACAACGATGTATGAACCTTCGATTTTCTCCTGGCTCCTGTGAAGAGGTGCGAACATCGCACTGGTCGCGGTGACGAAAAGGGCGATCAGCAAGAATTTCATGGTGCTGTGTTTGAAAGTGAGAACAGGCAAAAATATTAATATAAAATTATTGCGCTTTATGCTCTCAAAAATTGAGTGGTTAGACGTTTACCTACAGGCTATGCTAAGAACTCGCTCGCATTTACGATCCTCCCACTAGTGGCGTTGGTCTCACGCACGTGATAGGAGAACAATTAGTGATATGTTAGCGTTCGAAGCTAGTGGCAATCGTTGTGCTTGCGGTGTAAGTAGATGGGTCAATGGACTAGGCATCTCGAAGAAACGAAAGCTTAAGACTTTCTGCTGTTTTTCACGTGTCCCCGAAACCGGTGTTCCGACTGACAGAATTGGTGTTGACGTATTGTATGGTAATATGAAACAAGAAGCATATATTACCGTCATGAAATAGGTACAATGCTTTCATTATCAGTCAAGACGAAGACCAGTCAAGTCAATTTTTATGTCGTTCAGGAATTCTAAGAGGGTCTTCGCACAATACCATTCGAGACTATTCTGTTATAGTCGCTTCTAGGATGTAAATAGACAACATTTCTTGAAGAACTGCTGCCTTTTGCTCAGCAAAATATGACGTTTGAAGGGCAACCCTGATAAAACAAAAAAAAATTGATCTAAACCATGTTTTTACCACATGAAGTAAAAGGATACTGACTGATTTCGCAGGGCAAAAATACCTTCACCCTTCTTCAATAAATTTCTATTGAGTTATGCCCCGCGTTAATTCTTTACTTGTTAGCTAATTGGCCATGAACCTTAAAACGTGTTGATGTTGCTGAATATTCACCGAGATGTCAAAGTTCATGCAGACGATATGTAATATCTTGATTGACTTGGTGAGTCCAAGAGGTGGGAAGGAAACTGAACTTCCTCTGTCACAGTTCTTCATTCTTTTTGCTCCAGAGTGGCATCTTGGATAACAGATAACAGAAGTCAGTGCATTTTTTTTATCGTGTAGGCCTCACCCCTGAATACTGTCATTCAATTTTTTTAAAGTTATTGTACTTAAACCTTTCGGTTCTTTTTGGTGTTTTTCCTACATAAATTATGTAAAATTTCACAACGTAATTACGACATTGGTGTTGTCCGGTTTGGTCATACATTACACTTTTTCTTATTTTACAGTCACTGCAAAGTTTGTAAAATCACAATGACCGAGGCATATTTAAATTTCTGCTGAAGGTGGTGACAGCATTTTGGGTTTTCTGAACGACTTTTCTAGTTTTCAATTAAACTTAGACCATGTCACATTTTATTTAGAACGGCAGTCGTCTCAATGGGATTTCTAATAAATACAAATATTTCATAATACCTGAAATGGGAAAGACTGGGGGTATGGATACTGTCTTGTCACGCGTTTGACGTGTGATTATTGTCACGGGAATGGTCAAAGACAAGGAGGTAATATTCAAACTACCAGGTAACCATAGCAGCAATCTCATCCAACAGCTCTGCATCCAACAGTTTTGATTCTTTTAAAATGCATAAAATTAACCTGTGATATAAAAAAGGTACAACTTGTAATTAAATTTTTCCACTAACGTCTCTCTGAGAGACTTAGTTGATAGAGACCGAGGGGATGGGGAGATGAGGCAGCTTCACACCCAATCGATGGACGAAAAATGGATGAAAGATCAGTTTGGAGTTTTATATGTATGTCTTGGTAAATTGCTCAACCACCATGCAACAACTCCCATTCGTTGGAAAGCTGATACACGACATATCTCACAACACCTTCGACTTTTTTTAGCAGGATTGCTAGACCTTGGAATACCAGCAGAATAATCTTTTGTTTTCACTTGTGTGAATCTGTGTAATCGTCGAACTTCCCAGCTTGTAGAGCCATCTTCAGTTTGTAAGCCGCATTCAGTAATTCAATATGTGAGTCGTAATGTTTACGAAATATTATGTACACTTCAAAATATAGGTTACCAATTTATTTTCTTGTTTTACTCGTATTTCCTGTATTTGATTTTTTTTTTTTATGCCTGAGAAATACTGCTCCTCAAAGTGTCGATGAGCAATGGGGTAGGTATTCAACAAACTAAAGTTGTGTGAAACGGATGGTCACAACGTAAAAGGCATATTGAGCATAAACGTAGGGGTTGTCTACTGAGCTATAATACAATTTGAGGCAATGATTTGACAAGGCTTAATCAATGCCAGGAGTGTGTTGAAGGATCCAGGGTTTGATAAAGGGCTCGACCGGGTGGGTGGGGGGGGGGGGGGTTGTCGGTAGGAAGGGGTTACATTGAGTGGATGTGAGAGAGACAATGGAACTAAAACGAACCAATGGAAATTTAGTATATAAGGACCTTGTCAGACAGTTGACCTTCCTTGACTGACTCTATGCCTAAGGTCTCTGTCAACAGCAGCAATAGAAATGAACGTTAAGTTAAACTGTCTTCCCCGTAGATGTCAGTAAGTCTTCACAATTGGAAAATGCATTATAACGGTAAACAAAAGGAGAACAAAAGCCTCTGGCGAATTTTGATATAATCTCATACTAGTCGATAGTATGAATTTGAAGAACTCTAAACAATGGTATGTGCTATAAACAAAGAAAAAAACAGTAAAGAAAATTAAGCTTGAAAGAAAAATATACAAGACTAAAGACAGCAAACAAGTAGACGAGAAAAAAACCGGAAGAGTCCATAATTAAAAATGATAGTCTACAAATTTTGTTAACAGGTAAATGTGTTAGAAATATCGGAAGTCTAATTTCAGAGAATAAAGGAGAAAAGAAAAAAAAGAAAAACAATCATATGTAAAACACGGAACGGAACAGGAAGACAAAAATAAAGAGAAGAAAACACATGAAGACAACAACATAAAGCAGTACATGAATCAATTCATAAAGGTAATTCGTAATGAAATATTGAGACGTTTAATCTAAAATGAAGAAAAAAAAAGTACAAACGTAGCTGTAAAACTGAAATGATAGGTTGATTGATCATAACAAAATTAAATCGGGAATGAAGAAAAAGGGGGAACAAAAGTAAGAGGACCCGCAAAGACAAGGCTAATGACTTTTACTCATACATTTTTTTTTTTCACAACTTCCAACAGTACACCTCAAAGCAAATTGAGATTTCTGTGAATATGATACAATGTTCCTTTACATCATATTTCCATTAACATAAACGCAGCAATAAATCCCATGAATAATCTGTACAGATGAAAATCCGTACGTTCATTTTGTTGAAATACAAATATCATTAGCATATCCATATACACTTTTTACTGGAGATCCTGTGTATGAGTTTTAAAAAAAAAATAGCACGGGTAGTACATTATCACTATGAATAATTCAATAATGGTATTGGAACCAAAGGAGTGCATTATATTGCAATGTTGACTCTGCATGAGTATATGGAGTTCCAGACTACCTTTGAAAAAATTAAATGTTAATTGCGACGTTCTAACTTCAACTCGAAGAAAGATTAGAATCACAGGTTTGCTTCCGGTGGCAGGGAGGGTATCATGACAATGATGAAAAATAAATCTGGAGATCTTAGGAAAGGGAATTACGCAAGTAGTCGATACAAATGCCAGTGATGTAAATCTCATAACAAAAATTAATAAGGAGTTTAGGTAACAGCTTATTCAGTTGAGTATCAATTGATTGAAAAACAAGAAAGGAAATTAGGACATAAGCGGTAGTAACTTATAGACTAGAGTAAATCTTCTAATAGAATAAGCATATAGTCCAAAGAATTATTAAAATACTAAATACCTTAAACTTAGCATCAAATATGTTCTATCTGGACCTACATAAATGTTAATTTTACCTGATACGTGTTCACATACATAACAGCGGTAATTATACTCTTATGACTTTAGGAGATTTTTTAGTTTCAAGTTGGGGTTAAAAGGATTTAATTCAAATAGTTTAAATGTAAAAAAAAGATATCTTACCTTGAATGGTATTCTGGTAGTGCGGTCTTCTAACTGTGTGGTATTCTGGATGTATGGTCTTTTGACAGCTTGGTCTTCTAGTCTTCTGGCAGTCTGGTATTCTGCTTTTCTGGTATTCTTGTACCCTTGTTGAAGGATCTTCAACTCGACGAGTGATTGTGAGGCAAAACGAACAAATCCCACTTCTTTTATGCTCTCACAGCGCTAGTTAACATTGCAATACTCTTCAATTACAACGTAACATAACCCTACGAATTCGGTAAATGGATATTTTCCAATCACTGAAAAGGGGTGTACGTGCAAGGGATTCGATTGGTCAATAAATCATTAAGGCAAATAACTCAATATCGTCTGTTAATCGGATATCGTGCAATCACAGAAAAGAGCATACATACAAGGGATGTGATTGGTCATTATTAAATGAGACGGTAATTTCACCTCTTCCCCTACCACCCCGCATAATGTTAGGACCAATCAAAACTCACTTTACAGAATGTTATGTCTCAGCCAATCACAGTGAAGCTCTCATAAGCAGTAAATGAAGTGCATCCGATGCAAGAACTCAATAGAACACAATAATATCATGTACTGACGTTTTGTGATACCGCCACCAACATGGCTCCTGAATTTGCGACTTAATACATCAGCTAGTAAAAATTATGCTACGTTACCATCAAATGTGCAACAGTGCCAACTGCATTTTCGTTTCTTGTAATGGTGCATTTTTCCAATATTTTAGTAATACATGGGCTATATGAATATACCCAAAATGAATCCCTGTCTGGCGAATCCAGGCATATACAATTGCTGGTACCCCCCATCCAAGCAAAACCATCTTTAGTCCAAATCTCTTTCTCAAATTATTTGCGTCAATACATGTTCATTTTGTATTTAAAAACGTAAATAAATAACATGATTACGAACACCCCATACCATATAATAGCATTGCAAACACTAGAGAGATCCAATGTCTTATCAACATTCTTATTGTTGCTACCTGAGTGGTATGGAAATCAACATGTAATTCAAGTGGCCTAAGGCGGTGGGGCTTAGCTATTGGAGACAAAATAATAATAGAAAATACGAATGTGGGAAATGAAGGACAAGATTTTAACGGTTTTTGATTCAGCATGCTATTGTTTGCTGTGGACAGTTAGCCTAGTCTTCCTTACATTAAATACGAATTGCAAGATTGATGGTGACTTTTCTGTTGAAAAATATATCATCTCATAAAAAAGACTATGCACACCTTCTTTCTGGCTTTTGGATAGAACTGCATGAATAAGTAGGATTTTTTTTATGAAGATTGAGGGCCCCTGGCTCCCTAAGACAGTGTTCACAGTTAATTGGTTAAGTAGAAATGTGGATTTTTTAGAAGGGTGTGCGATAAAAATCTGCTAACAGTATATTGGAGGATTGCAATGCATTCGATGGTTAATAATCACTTTCAGTAGTGACTTTGAAGTTCCGAAGTGAAATAAAAAAAGCAGTACAGATGCAAATAGTCACTCCAATGGATGTCGCACAGACATCCCTTTTCTTACAAATTAACCAGCTGGTTGAGCAAACATAAAACCTGTATCTTGTACATCGCTTAGCGATAAAGGGGGGAAATTTCTTATCACTGGCGAGCACTGGCAGAGTTAGGCACTCTTGGAGGAGATGATACACGAGGTTAATACCGAGTTTAATAAGTCCACATATACAGCAGTAGTTTTAGTTGTAGCTAGCCAAACGTGTACTTTGTTTTTAGCTTCCGATGAATCACCAGTGGATGTGAACGTATTGAACTTCTATTTCCTGCATAACAATTTTTACTGATATCAAATCGCTTAATGATGGCATAATGTTCGTTAAACAGGGCTGCTAAATACAGCCTTCTCTACTCATTGTGTAGCGCTTTTCTAATTCAACACCAAGCCACCTATAACAAAGTTTTAACGGTAGGTTTTGGCTATCTTTGAGCACAATGGGTCAACTGCTCTTTATCAGTCAGCAAACGATCTAGTTCGCACATCATTTTTTTTTTTTTTGTAAAAATAAAGACGTTGTGTGAAGAATATTGTCTTCGATAATGAAAAAAAACCTTTAACTGTTAAAGAAAGTATGGACGTAATTTTGGACGTTACTTAAAGTGTAATTAAAATTTGGGGATGTACAGACTGCCCGGGGATGCAATTTAGAAGTCGATATCAACACTGACATATGGTTCATTTTCATCGGTTCTTGATGGATATCATCTCCGGTGATTCTCATTTCAGGTGATTTTTTCTTCCGCACACACCACCCGATCTCTCTCTCAAGGAATTCTCCAACACCAGAACGAAGGATAGATGACACTGGCATTCTTATACCGCGTGGTTTGTGAACTTAGAGATATATTAGTCAAACTTCACTTACCACCCCCCCCCCAAAAAAAACAACCTAAAGCCCAACGTTCTCCTTTCCCCCATCGTCAAAATGTTCCAGGCCTCTACAGCGACATTTCCTTTTTCTCTACACCCTCACCCATTTGCCATACATACCCCACCTCTAAAGCGACTCATTAACTACCATAACTTTCCTCTCCAGATGTCGGCAACTGGGAGATACATAAATTATTGTAAACAAATAAACGACTGGCAAGCCTACAATAACCTGTTTTTCCTGAATATCAGTCCAATCTGAATATTGAAATTTGCTGTGACTATTGCGATGATGTGGAAACAAGCTTAAGTAAGTCTATATGTCAAGGGCTTAAAACACAAGTTCTTGTCAGGGCTGTCTTGTACGTAGAGTTAGCCACTGTAAATGTGGTCAATATTTCAAGTCATATATTTTAATTTTGGCAAAACGCTTTGAAACTGTCTTACGTTCTTGTGCAACTGTAAAGAGAAAATGTATAAGGAAAGACGTCAGAGCGATTAGATTGACCGATTTGGGGGTATCTGGAGGGTAGGATGTTGTTGAGAGTTCTGCTGAGAAAAGTACCAACAGACTTTCGGCAGAAAAAGGCATAGATGTTTTATACCTTCTAAGGTCAATTTTCTCATTCTACCCCCCTTTTCAAGACTATTATCACCAAACCGCTGCTCTCCTCACATCCTCTTATTGTGACCCTCAACCTCAAAGTAATCATTACCATTTCTTCAGATCACGTTATTTGTGAATTTTCAATAACTTGAGCAGTACTTAAAAAGTAAGTCAATCGCCAAACGTTGGTAATTTGAACATCCAAGGTGATTTATTCTCTAACCCTACACCACCCTACCTGACCGATCCTTAGGCCCAACTATACATACCCACCTGTACCATTACTACCTACCCACTACCCACCCAGTACCATTGTCGCCCAAACTATCCCTACGTACCCCTCTTCTCCACCCCCACTGCACCACTACTCAACCTATCCTACCCCATCCCCTACGCACCTAACCTACGGTATCCCTCTCCTACCCTATTCCCAGCCACACCCCTTCGTACATCTAATCCCTGCGCACTGGAATCACCGAAAATGTACGGTGATTCAGACAATGTATTTTATGACTCCGCAAAAGTCAGTGGTTGACCACTGCATGGTTTATCCATCACAGGAGCACATACAGCATAATGACGTCACGTCTGGCGGTAACTGATGGGCTTAGCAAGTCATCATAATGTGGTATTGTAGAATAAAATGTAGGCGACTAGCCGTCTCCTTGTCTGCCAGTTCAAGTCAAGCGATCCACTTACCTTCGATCTTTTCTTATCGCTGAATATCCTGACCAGATTCGGCAACTCACAGATAGGCTAATTATATGTAAACAAAGATACGAAAGCATGCGATACCATACGATGCGTACGATAGCATATATGTTTTCTTTCTTAATATATTGGTGAATTCTGATGAGATGGGGATATTGAAATATCGAGATGAAGTAAAGACTAATGGAGGTATTGCCACGATCTAAAGACTGAACAAATGTCTGTTTTTTTTTGTTCCTCAACATTTTCATAGCTGACAGTTTTAACTTCCGTTACTACGATCATCTTTCAGAAGTGGTCATAGCGTGCTGTCATTGTTTGAGGGGGTCATTAGTTTGGTCTTACTTTAAACAGTAACGTCAGGTAACAGCAGATGTAATTGGGAAGATGTCATCTTTCATTAAACATGATCCCATTAAATTTTCACTGGACCGTACTAAAAAATGATGAAAACACATCCATTGGTTTCATCTAGGCTGTAGGAAGGTGCAATACATTGTCTGACAAATGTACTATGGTACTGACAAGGATATATCGTTGAACATTCCCTGATCAATTTCGATAAATTATTTATAAAGTTGTTCATGTAATTTGTGGTTCCCTTGTGTGAAAATTTGAAACAATCTCCACATGTTCTCTCCTTTTCGCAATTAGAACAATCCAATGACTCAAACCATGCTCCCATTTTATATGATCTGATGCACTAATCTATGTACATCATGATTACCATTCTGTAGGTATGTCCACCAGGAATTACGTATAACATTTGGTTATTGCATTCATTTTCTAAGGACGCTTGCAAGATAATCGTGTACGAAAATTATGAACAGACCTGCAAATTTAGAGCAAGACTTTAATTAAACTATTTGTTTTCATGTGCGTGTCTTACAAATATACGCTTAACGTACAGCGTCATCGTGGTACAACACAAACGAAACTAACAGTAATTTTACAACTCAGATGTTTTGCGGCTAACAATTACCATGGTGCATACTATTTACAAAGAATCATTTTAATTAGCGTTTTTGGAAACTTTGTTGGTAGTTAAATCATCCGGGGCCACTAAATAATAGCGTCCTGCAAAACTTTCAGTGAAGCCTTGTTGGTATACAATCTCTGATGACGGGGCTCGTGTCTAAAGTTCAGGAAGAAATAGTGTAACTGGGTTGGGAAATATTAGGTGCCATTAGGCGATTAACAATTATTTGGGGAAGAGTCGAGAGTGCTGGCCTTTGAAGTAAGTGACACCTACATTTAAATGCTTAATGCTGAGTAAAGGAATAACCTCTCTTTTAAATTGTATTCAACTAGTTAGCAAAATTGTTTGTGGGTTATCAACAATATTATGTAATCAAATGACAAGTACCTCTCTCAACTGACTTTAAAGGGGGTCATTGATTTGGTTTTCACAACTCAAATGATGTTTTGTCACACACATGAATGTTACTCACATGATGATTGGAAATGGAAATTCTAAGAAAGTCTGAAGATCCTAAATGAAGCAACTATGACAGTGGTTATTAATGATTAAAAAATCACTTATTTCAAATCTGCTTTCACACACCTTTCACCATAAGGTTCTAAGCATAAGTAACTCCTGTTCATAAAAAAAACACCACAATTTCTCACATTTTCGGTAACCGTGGGGATAGATACATAGTGTGGTTATAAGTAGAAGTACCGTCATGTACTACTTAACTTCACATTTGTCACAAAATAAACAATGTCAACTCAATCGGCCTCTTTAACACTTGTAAGATAGTAATCGTTATAAAATAAAAGAAAGGTAAATAAAAAATAGACCTCTCCTGTGTTTTTGCTTTGGTGTCTATGCAATGTTTTGCCTACACACGCAATCGCTTTAAACCGAGGTGAAGGTCTGCAGAGCAGTGCATGAACACCCCAACACACTGTAATACTGTTTGGAAAATCGCAATCCAAAATTAAAGATTTGAATTAGTTTAATTATTTTTTCTTTAATTAAGGGGAGAGAAGCAAGAAAACGGAAGGAGATCACCATTTACAGGTCTTTACCTGCAACAAGCAAATCTTGCGAAATGAAGTGTCGGTCTAGATTCATGCGTCAGTGTACACCGAAGCTACGAATAGGTATGACTATGGGAATGTAGATCTAATACAAACAACACAAACAGCTGGATGGGATTTTCAAAGCATCTCTTATACGTGCTATCATATTTCATCACTA